>VMDO01002133.1:0-177696 GCA_007922755.1 Pedetes capensis
AATGGCCAAACTGCGTCTTACATATTTCGGACATGTAGTCAGGAGAGAACAATCCCTGGAGAAGGACATCATGTTTGGAAGAGTGGCAGGTCAACGGAAAAGAGGAAAACCCTCCACCAGATGGATTAACACAGTGTCTGCAACAATGGGCTTAAACATAAATAACATGGTTTGCCTGGCACAGAATCGGCAAGTGTTTTGATCTGCTGTACATAGGGTCGCTATGAGTCGGACTCGACTCGACGGCACCTAACAACAACAAGATAGAATGAAATATTTTGCTTTTAGGAACCAAGCACTATGAATCTTCTCTAAATTCATTTCTAGATACGATATGCTGCCAATTAAAATTACAGCAAGATTTTGGAGAGTATACCAAATTATTCTAAAGTTAATCAAAATAAATACGTGAAAACAGCTAGAGCAATTTTGAGAAGAAGGGAACTTGTCCTCTTGGATGTTACTAGTAAACCCCATGAATTACGAGTAAAAGGAGAGGCTGCTTGAGTGCAGCTTACCTACTGTATTCACCTCTGCATCCCCCCCCACACACACAGAATAGGGCCTAGGAAGGCAATCAATGTTGTTGAGTGAATGCACCGATGAATGAATGAGTGAATGAATGACAAAACTTAGCTCATATGAAAATGTAGATGACCCCTCATTTTTAACTAATATTAAGGAGGAACAATATTAACATAGCAGCAGTAAAGAGTGGTAAATCCAAAGTTGAACTCTCTGAGTTTGAATCCTGGTTCTGTTACTTGCCAGTGCAGTGGACTTGGTTGGATTTCTTCATTTCTTAGTGCCTTAGTTTCCTCATCTCTTAAAAACGCTTACCGCTTATAGTTGTTGAGAGAAAAAAATTGTGTCTAAAGCTTGTGGTGGGTGTCTTGTCTCTCAAGACACATATTGAATAAAAAGGAGGAAGAGAATTTTATAAATCTCTTTGGTCAAAAGTCAGTGACAAGGCAACTGACATCCACACATTTGCTCCCACAGAGGGAGCTTCACTGTCCACAGATGAGAAGCTCACAAGCCAGTCTCAAAGTGCTTTTACCTCCTTTCACCCCAACTATACACTCACAAACTACCAACCTACTTGCCTGATTTTACACAGACCTTACTGTCACTCCACACTACTACCTCTCTGGAATCTTATATGCCAATTTCTGTCTGCTCATATATGTTAATCTCTGCCCATGATCTCATGTTTCTTCCTAGTGTGCATTTTTAATCCCAGTTCTAACTGTTGTTCTTTCCCAAGCATCTAAATCTCTTCTTTTCTCCAAGTCCATCACCTCATGAATTTGCTTCTTTCTCATCTTAGACTCAGTATTTTTCTCATCAGCACAAGGTATTACTTTTGAAACTGTCATGAAAATCCTACAATTAGACAGCACAAAGGGGGAATCTTAGTATCAAACAAATATTTTAGTCTCCATGTTCAGTTTACATTTTGGTAGCACATAGGCATACTTCAATTCTCTGCAGATTTCAGTTTGTGTTCATTTATCTAAACTCCACCATTTCTGAAAAATTCTTAAACATTTTGATTTACCTCTTAATTTGGTAGTTTGTAGTGAACTTGTTTTCAAGAAGTACCTACAGCCATTTCATTTCTTGAATCCTTTCATATTTTAAGAATGTTTCTGTTTGAAAAAAATTTGCTAGATGTGATCTTCTTAAGGTTATGAGTTGTTGTCTTCAGAACTTAGTGAATATAGCTTCAGTACCTTCTGGCATTGAATGTTTGTGCACAGAAATTTGATGCTAGCCTAATTTTCCCACTTGCAGATATTTTTTCTTACTATACTTGAATAGGCTGGGATTTAGCTCGGTTGGTAGAGCACTACTCTTCAGTCTCTGAGGTCCCGAGTTTGATTCCCAGTACCTCAAAAATGGGAGAAGGACCTGGCAATCCACTCCCAAGACAATCCTGAAACAATCAGCCACTGAAAACCCTATAGGGATCGCCATGAGTTGAGCACGACTCAATGGCACCTAACAACAATACTTGAATGCCTGAAATTAAATAACTATACTTGCATGACTAAAATTCATAACTAAATCTAAAGGCAAACATTTGACACCAAAGTATATATTGTTATTCTACCGTACCTCCTCTGATGTGTTTTATATTATTTTTCAGTGGTCTTCAAATGACGGAATGCATAAACGTAAGTTTGAGGCTTTGTTAAAATACATACCTCAAAGCCCAAACCCAGAGTTTCTGATTCAAAAGTAGGAGGTAGGAGCTTAAGAATTCATCTATCTAATCAATTCCGAAGCTCATAGTTTGAAAAACACTTTCCTAGAGAATGCCTCTAGAGTATCCACCCCTACTTATCATAGCCTACTATCAAATAATGTTATTCTACTTCATTAATATGACACCCAATGAATTCATTTATCCTACTCCACTTTGTTCTTATGTTAGCACGTAGTTTACTTCCATATTTTCTGATATTCCTCCAATACACTTGTGATTTTTTTCTACTGAGATATATATATATATATATATATATATATATATATATATACTTTTTTTTTTCCCGGTACTGGGGGTTGAACCGAAAGCCTTGCACTTGCATGCTCTGCAAGTGGTGGACCACTGAGCTACATCCCCAGCCCAGGTTTTTACTTTATGAGACAGGATCTCACTAAGTTACGCAGACTGCCTCTGATCTCCAATTTGTGATCCTCCTGCCTCTGTCTCCCCAGCTGCTGGGCCTACAGACGTGCGCCACCATGCCCAGCTCCTACTATTATATTTTTAAGAAAAGCTTAAAATATTCAAAATAAAGATAATGAGATTTTTTTGTGTGTGTGGTAGACAGGCCCTAGTGTGCTGGTTACTATGATCCTTGACTCCTCCTGGTCTTCATGCCCTTGTATAACCCCCTCCACTTGAGAGAAGGCAGAGCTTCTAGGCAAGAGAATATGGCAAACATCATAGGATGTCATTCGTGGGCTTATGTTACATCACACAAGACTCTGTCTTCCTAGTGGACTATTCTAGAGACTCTCCTTGCCCACTTCATAATGTTAGCAGCTGTATTATTCTGTGTTCTCCAGAGAAACAGAATGAATAGGATGGATGGATGGGTAGATAGAGATTTATTATGGGAACTTGGCTTGCATGTTTATGGAAGTTAAGTCTTACACTCTACTATCTGCAGGCTGGAGACCCAGGAAAGTCCAAGTTGAAAGGCCTGAACCTGGGGAGCCCATGGCATTTAGCATAAATTTCAGTTTGAAAGCAGATGAAAGTAAATATCCCAGTGATCCAGTCTGGCAGAGAAGGAAAATTCTTTTTTCCTCTAACATTTTGTGCTATTCAGGCCCTCCACATATTCCATAATGTTCATGCCTATTGGAGAGGACAATCTGCTTTACTTGCGGTACTCTCTCAAATGCTAATCTCACCAGGAACCACCCTCACAGATGCACGTTGAAATAAAGATTTTAACTAAATATCTGGGTACTCTGTGATCCAGTCAAATTGACATGAAGTTACTCATTATAGTAAAAATGTAGTGTTATTGCAGGCCGTCTCTCTGGAAACTGTGGGAAGCCTCTAGTCAAGAGTCCGCCTTTAGTTTTATACTCTCAAGAAAATGAATTCTGCTAACAACTTGAACCTGGAAGCAGATTCTATGCAAGCAGGCCTCCAAATGAGAAAATAGCCTAAGCCAACACCTTGGCTGTAGCTGTATGAGATACTGAACAGAGGACACAGCCAAACTGTGTCTGACCCAAAGAAACTGAGATGATTAATGCATGTTTTTTGAACTTGGCTTGTGGTAATTTGGTACACAGTATAGAAAACCATAACAATTACTAATACAAGCTTTTTGTTATATGTGTGTGTGTGAGGGGTGTTGTTAATGGGGTATTGAACCTAGGGTGCTCCAACACTGAGCTGCACTTTCGATCTCTTTTTTACCTTTTATTTTGAGGCAGGGTCTTACTAAATTGCACAGGCTGCCTCTGGTCTCAAACTCGCGGTCCTCCTGCCTCTGCCTCCCCAGTCTCTGGGATTACAGTTGTGTGCCTGGCTGTAATTTAACCTTTCTGATGGTCTTCTTTCCCTTCTACAGATCCAGGCTTCCCTCTGATACCATTTTCCTTTTGTCTAAAGAAATTCCTTTAATATTTCTTGTAACGCAGGTTGGTTGTAGAAAAAAACTTCTCAGCTTTTGTCTATTTGAAAATATCTTTTATCGAGCTCTCCTTTTTGAAGGATGGTTTCACTGGTTTTAGATTTCCAGGCTAACAATCTTTCTTCCTCCAGCAGTGTAAGGACATTCATTGTCTTCTAGCCTGCAGGGTTTCTCATGAGAAATCAAGTATCATTTTTATGATTTTATCCCCATATACAATAGAGCCTTTTTCCTCTGGGTGATTTTAAGGTTTACAGTTTATTTTTGTTTAAATAAATTTAAATAAGAAGTGCTGAGTAGTATATTTACACTACTTGGAGTTTACTAATTTTTGGATCTGTGGTGGATGGTTTTCATTAATCTTTGAAAATTCTCAGTCATTATCTCTTCAAATGTTTCTTCAGCTGAATTCTCTGACTTCACTTTGATACTCTAACTATAAATATTTTAGACCAATTGCTATTACTATTATCCCACCAATCTTGGGTGCTTTTTTGTTTTAAGTTTTACTTTTTCTAATATCTATTTCATTTCAGTTTGAGTAAATTCTATTTGATGTATCTTCTATTTGATCTGTTAAGTCCATAAAGTCTTCTTTTAAGATATTTTTAGTCTAAACATTGTACTTTTCTTCTCTATCATTTCCATTTTGTTCTTATTTATGTTTTTATCTTTTTGTTAGGATTTATCATCTCTTCATGTTATGTCCTGAATCTTACTTCACTTTAGGCCAAATCAACACGTTCATTCCTTATGACCTAAGATACATATCTTCCAGCTGTAGAGGAATAGAGTGAGACCACTGTACAAGATAAGATCCAAAAACTTCCCCATAAGGGTAGACCTGCTATGGTTGCTAGGTTGATAACTAGGTCTGCACATACTACCAGAACTCCAAGAATGATTGGTTAGAGAAAAGTTCCTCTCCCCTGGTCATAGCATATGGTCTTATGTTATGGTGCCAACATTGCTTATTATTCCCAATAGACATCTGCTGTCACTACAGAGCTCAGTAATTCCACTGACCATTTTTGTCTCCTCAGAACAGCAGCCTTCAACCTTTTTGGCACCAGGGACAAGTTTCATGGAAGACAATTTTCCATGGACTAGGGAGAGATGTGGTTTGGGGATGATTAAAGAGCATTACATTTATTATTTAAATACAGATGAAGCTTCACTTGCTTGCCTGCCACTCACACTGGTACCAGTCTGTAGCCCAGGAGTTTGAAACCCTGCCTTAGAAGATAGAAGGCTATACGCAAAGCAACATTACCATACAAAGATAAGACTTAGGCTATACTTTCAATTCCTAGTTTGGGATCTACAAATATGGTCAGTCTTTAAAAGACAAGGTATTTCTTATTGTTGGTAATAAGCAATAGCAATGCTTGATCAGGACTACACAAGCTAAGTGATTAGGATCATCCCTAATGTGACCCTAATGTAGTATGGAGCTAGGGTTTGGTTCAGTTGGTAGAATGCTGCTCTGCACTCTCTGAGGACTGAGTTCAATCCCCAGCACCACAAAAATGGGAGAAGGACATGAAGCCCACTCCTGAAATAGTCCTGAGACAATCAGTCATGGAAAACCCTATGAGTGTCACCATGAGTTGGACATGACTCAACAGCACCTAACAAGAACAAATTTAGTGTGATCCTTTTCAAAGAAGTATGTAATATTTTCTTTGTATTACTATGTTTTATGAGATTCTGCACACCAATATTTATCTTAACATAAACTTTTCTTAATAAGAAATAAATGATGCTTGATTTTCAAATATTATAATATTCTAGGAATTTATTCTTCTGTTATCCTTTTTAGGGTATTAATAAGGTTACTCACAGAGCAAGTTATTTTCTTCAGAGAAAGGACTATAACAAAGACAATTTACATGTTTTCTGCTCTAAATTGCCTCTCATTTCCTTTTTTTAACCAATTAATTGTTTTTAATATCTCTAAGCAGTAGTCATACAGATACTTTTAAAATTTATGTAGTTGTAACAGGAAAAATGATCCAGAGTTAATAATACATTTAAGTGCTGAATTCTCCATGATTTCTTTGGTCAAGTCTTCCCTGCACCCTACCCCCTATCTGAACATCAACTCAGGAGAAATTTTCTCGAGGTAAATATATTGCAATTTCCTCTCCAATCCATACTGTTACTTATTTAGCACTCAATCACTTATATATTGAATGCTGCATGTTTTTCTGTGTTGTTGAATTGTGCTGTTTTTCCTCTTGTGCTATCAAGAAAGGAATTGAACTCCTTGTGTCTCTGAGTATTTAAAAACAACAGTATTTTAAAAAGCATAACATCGTTCAGATATTTGGTTGCTTTTTTACAGACGTCAGTAATGCGGTTCTATTATGTAATTAATTTTATAATAACCTACATGTAAATTTAAAGAACTTCCAGTTCTTGGAAAAGCTTGGACAAATTATTCTAAAAACCCCTTTACAAACAACCACATACAAACCACAGAGGAAAACAAAACAGAAAAATATCTTTTAAGATAAATTGCAGAAGTGAAGAGAATGCTGAAAATCAGTAAGTGAGCCTCTGAACTGAGACTCCTGCATGTACCCAGGATCCCTAAAATTTATATCTTCTGTGAAGAACCTTCTTAGAAAAACCTTACCCACTAGCACAGAAGACAATCAGGATGCTTTCCTCTCTTGACCTGAGTGGGGGGAAGGATAGATATATGTCAAGACAATTCACAAAACAGGAAATGCAAACAACCAGTAAGTGTATGGAAACATGTGTAATCACCTTAGTGATAGAGGAAGAGCAAATTGAGTCCATATAAAATAGAATTTCACTGCCACCAGATTAGCAAACTTTTTAGCTGGACAATATTAAGTGGTATGGAAGATGCTGAATAATAACAGTGCTAATACATTGCTGGTGGGAAAATAAATGGGTTTAAAGTGGTATTATTTAGTAAACTTAAAGACATAACCCCTGACTATAAATGCCACACTGTTTATAGAAATTCTCATACTAAAAAAGACCATTATGTTTATAGTTACAAGAGATACTGGGTACTATGTAACAGTGAAAAATTATGAAATGAATCAAAGCCATATGGATAAATGTGGATATATCACAATAAAATGTGATTTTTAAAAGCCAGATGCCAAATGACAATGATCCCAAACCATTTATATAAAGCTTAAAAACATGTGCACAGATAATTTATGTTGTTGTTCGGTGTCATCAAGTCAGTGTCCAACTCATAGCCAGCCAAGGTACAACAGGTGAAACACTATTGTTAGTGCTTCTCTGCTATTCATAGGGTTTTCACTGGTTGATTATTTCTTGGGAGTAAGTTGTTGGGTCCTTCTCCCAAGCCTACAGCACCTGGAGTTCCCAGGCGGGTCTCCCATCTGAGTACTAACCAGACCTGATCCTGCTTAGCTTCTGAGATCTAATGGGATCAGATGCTACAGTGGTACAGCTGCAGGCCAAATAATTTATATAGTATTTATTTATAGTAAGTATATAAAATATTTGTAACATTTAAAATACATGCAGAAAATCCACATATTACAAATAAAAGTATAAACAATTGTGGGGATGAAACACACCAAATTTGAGATAGCTGCCATCTTATTGGAAATAAAATGCTGTATTAGATTGTGGAGGGTAAACAGTAGCTAAGTTTCTTTCTTGTAATGCCTTGTTTTTTTTTAAAAAAAAACTCCTATAAAAGTTGAAAGTAATAGATTTATCATCAAGAAAAGTGAACAGTTTCACATGGCATTGGTGGAAGGGTTAAGTTGCAATATTTTTATTTTTATTTTATTTTTATTTTTAGAAAGCAATTTGACAATATGTATCAAAATTTTAAACACACGTATCCATCACTCAAAATTATATTTCTAGGATCTATTCTGTGTTGTTTTATTACTTTATTTGGCATGTAAAAAGGCACATATACAAAGATATTTATTGTAGCAATGTTCACAATAACAAAAATTTTGGAACAACTTAAAAGAGACTGGTTAATAAATTGTGAGTCCCATAAAATGGAGAAAATACACCTATTAAATAAGTAAATGAGTAAAAATTCAAGGCACAGAAGAATGGAACCATATGGAGATGAGATCTTATTAGTGTAAGAAAAATAAATGCTTTAGAAACACATCTGTGCAAGCATATGCATAAAAACATTTGGAAGTTGTGTTAGTTACTTTTCTGTCACTGTGAAAGATGCTTGAGATAATCAATAAGGGAACAGTTTTACTTTGGCTCACAATTTCAGGAGTTTCGGTCCATGGTCATTTGGCCCTGTTGCTTTGGATATTTGGTGGCTCAGTATATCATGGCAGGGCACAAGGCAGAGTGAGCCATTCACCTCATGACAGCCCGGAAGCAAAAAGAGGGAGAGACAAGGGCATGCCTCAGTGACTTCACTTCTTTCCACTAGGTCCCACCTCCTGAAGGTTCCAACAGCACCAAAGTCTGGGACCAAGCATTTAACACAGGAGCTTTTGGGGGACATTCAAGATCCAAACTGTAATAGAAATTTATATAAATTGCTAAAGACAGGTGCTTCTATGGAAGAGAATTGAGAGACTGAGGTGAAATGAGATTTAATTTTCATTGCATATGCTTTGTACAATCAAAATTGGGTGAGGTAAATATGTTGGGTTTAGCAATTACATATTTTGACCTACAACAAGAGCAATTATATATGGTTCTAGCATCTAAAATACATGACATAAAGTACTGCTTAGAAGGCTTCCACTGTAACCTTCAGACCACAATGACATACAGACCCCATAATGGCTCTAACAGCCCTTTGTTCAATTCCAGGTGGAACTCCCAAGTAGCTTAGACAAAGTAGAGCAAGGGCCAGCCAGTCCCTTGGGACTGGCAATCTGGGCTGAAAAGCCAACTGCACGAGGGAAGCAGTACTAGGGCACAGGGGTAGCCCTGGTTACAGATGCTATCTTAGGAGATGAGTTGCCAATAGCAGAGCTAGACAATTATTAGCAAGACTATTCTGAGTGTGGTTTTGACAGAATGCATCTGTTGGCAGGAGTGTGAGAGGCAGCAAATGCTCGTGGTTTGTTCTTGCTCTGACTGCAACATTAACTTATCTTAACCTTTATTTGGCTGAGTGCCTGAAACTCTCCTTAGAAAAGATGCAATTATCCCTTTGCCCTTTCTCAAAATTCTCTCCATGTCACTTTGTAGTCTGGCTGCAGCAATGCCATACCCTATGGCTGGTGTCTGATACAAACACTATCCCAAAGCATCATTACCTGCAAAGGATACAGTGATGTAATTCTACACCACCAGCTGTAGTGAACTATCCTGTGAATGCTACAACCTCAAAAGTTTTTGCTAGTTCAACATTCAGGCCAAGCTGGTGGGAGAAGAAAAGGAGATGATTTGTTTGCTCTGGGATTGGGTTATAGCTGGCTGGCCATGTTATTTAAAGGGGTCCCTGCTGATTGTGCTTCTCTCTGAGGACCTGGGTTCGATCCTCAGCATGACAAAAATGGAAATCCACTCCCAAAGCAATACTGATAAAATAATCAGTCATTGAAAACTCAATGAGGGTCACTATGAGTCAGACCCAACTCAACAGCCCCTAACAACAACAACAAAGTTGATTGTACCATTCTTCTTCTTGCAGCTGTAATATGACAGCTCTGGATTCCTGGATTAAATGAATTCCCAGGGCATACTCTCTCTTTCCTTCCTCTCTAAATATTAACGAGGCACTTCTTTGAGAATAAATCTGTCTTTCTACCAGCTTTCCTAGAAGCTCTTAAACCACTCTTTACTTCTATGGAATCCTTTTTCAAAAGCTTGCATATGTGTTAAATTTTGCTATATTGTTTTTACTGAAATCTTTCCTATTTTATTTTTCCCTTTGCAAGAGAACCTAATTGAATTCATCTATCTTATTTTGGTTTCTATTCTTTTGTCAAACCATCCCTCCATCAATTTAAAAATACCTACAGTAGAGCTGAAATTAGACCCCAGAGGTGAGAAGTGGTATATTATAATGGCTAAGAACATGATTGTAGGATTCAGAAACCTGGGCACCTGCCCAGGATTATCCACCTACTTGACCTTACATTGTGATTTCTAATCTCTTGACACCTCAGTTTCCCCATAATTCAAACAGAACCTACCTCACAGAGTTGTTACAAGGATTAAATGAGATCATCAGTATAAAGAGATCTGCGTGAGATTTTGACTCCATGTCATTTCTATATGTACACTTCCTTCCCCATGATGCTGTCTTATATCTCCCCATCCCTTCCCTGTGTTGTATTTATCATCAATTGTAACAATTTTCTTATGTGATTATTTGACTATATTTGTCTCCTCTAATAGATTAAAATTGGGAGATGTACCTGGCAACCCACTCCCAAAAAACAATCCGCCATTGAAAACCCTATGAATAGCAGAGAAGCACTGACAATAGTGTTTCGCCTGTTGTACCTAGGGTTGCTATGAGTTGCACACTGACTCAACAGCACCTAACAACAACAACAATAGATAAAAACTCCCGAAGGATAGGTAGCTTCTGGTTTTGTCTTTCTTAATTTTATACTCCATTCCTTGGCAAAGTATCCAGAATATAATAGTCAATCAATAAAATTTATTAAGTGAATGAAAGAATATATAAGAATAAGTTTCCTCCAGATTGGTTTATTTTATTTTCCTTGCCACAGTCTTTCCCACATTTTTTTCATGGTATTTGTCACGTTTGTCTCACTAAACAAAACACCTCAGATAATTAACTTATAAGAAGACGAGTTAGCTCACAGTTCTGGATGTTCCAGTCCAGGATAAGGTAGAGCCATTGTTTGGGCCTCTAGTTAGGGTGTCAGATGGCAATGATGGGGTACACTTGGCAGAGCAAACTGCTCACCTCATGCCCAAGAAGTAAAGAGAAACAGGAAGAGAGATTGGGGTCTCACAGTCTCCTTCCAGGGTACATGCCCAGTGACCTAAGAGCCTCCCACTAGGCCCCACCCACTAAAGGTTCCACCATCTCTCAATAGCATCACACTGAGGGCCAAGCCTTTGACATAAGGACCCTTGAGAACATTCATGGGGAATACAGCACTCACTTTTACCTAATCCATCTTTCTCATGGAATGAACTGTCCTATGAACCTAGGTGGATGCCAATGAAACCCTTCCACTCCTTCCAATGAGAAGTCTAGAAAACCAGCCCTTTCCCCCAACACTTCCATCTGTTATGCCTCTACTCAGCTCAGATAATGTAGGTGCTGTGAGTCCAATACAATGGGAAAAAAGAAAACCTTAATAAGTTCAAGGCAAAGGGCTGAATTTTAAAAAATGTTAACTGTACCTCTAAGGCACTAAAAATCTCTCTCCTAAAAGTTAAATACCTTATAAGTACAAATCTAGGCTTTGAGATGATTTTCATAGTGTTAGAATGTTTTAAATAAAATGGAACTCAATTTGAACATTCACTCATTTTGAAGATTTTATAAATAATATAAAAGAAACAATTGGCCCTTGACTTTTGAATTTGTTATCTGTGATTTAGATTATTTGGCTTAACGAGGAAGGTTATCAGGAAATATTTATAGCTTGGGTAAGAATATCTGACTTTACTGTGTCTTGAGCAAAATGTAAATATATCAACACTTAGCACTCAAATCATATATGCAAAGCACTTCTTTAGTAAAAGACCTAATTCTTTCACCAGCATCTTTATTTCAGTTAATGATATCTGCAACTGAACTAATAGCCTCTTTGGCTTGGGAAATTATAATGATAAACAGAGTCATTTCCTAGGTAAGTGTAAGTCTACTGACTATTTGCATAGTTTCAGAGTTAAACAGTAATTCTTCTGCCTACCGAAAGTACAGATCTTTGACTAATTATTCTTTCATGTGCACAGTTTAACATGACAGGAAAAGAAAGTAAAAGAATCATTGAAAAAGTGATAGGTAAAAACAATGGGTAAGCCATGGATTTTTGCCAACATTTTTCCTTCTCCCTTACGTATCATTTCTGGAAGATGAAAGGTCTGAGAATAAGCAAGCCTTCAGAAACTGCCATTTCTGAACATAGAGGGAAGGCATAACAGCATTTTATAGGGTATCCAACTTCTCTCTTGTCTCTACAACACAAATCAGGAGAGGATGTCTAAACAGCAGGGTGTCAACAACATGGCCACAAACTGCAAACAATGGAAGAAGAAAAGCTAATTTAACAGTGCAGGTGACATCTATAAGCCTCTGAGCTTTTTTTTTTTTTTTTAATTTCAAGAAACTTCACATATTCTACAACCAGTACTAACCTAAAGAAACAACCACAAAACAAACAAAAACCTCAACATTTGGGGACTAATTAAAATACTATTCCTTTCCTAGAGGGATAAAACGAAGAGTTAAAAAGGAGAGAATTAAATTCTAGTTATGTCTGATAAGCAGAAGAATGAAGACTGAATAAAAACTGAATTCCTAGATCCCATATACATTTTTTGCCTATTCAGAAATAGATGTTGCTTTAAGATGAAGAAAATTTCTTATTCTTTATGTAGGCATGATAAAACTGGCTTAACTCAGAAGGTCAAGAGAACAGTGTATTCTCTTGGATAGCATCGAAACAGAACGTATTTTTTTGTTGTGCTTCCTCCTTAGATTCAACTGGCAGAGGTCATGTCTGAATGGCAAGAAAGGGAACATAAACTTGAATGGCTATTCAAAGAAGGAAGCTCCCCTTTTTTTTACAGCTCCTTGTTCTGCTTTCTCTCTGCTTCTAATTTACTGGCTGTTAAAAATGCTCTTATCTGGTCTTTAAACACATTCTTCACTTTTGTAGGCAACTTTAACAGTAAGATTATCACCAGTTTTCCAGAGATGAACTCACTTCCTCATGTTTTCCAGCTGCAGAAAATGCATAAGAACTTAATGAAGCTGAGTTTATCAAAGTTTTCATCCACCCACTATATCATGTTTTTAGGGCTTTGATGTGTGTAGGCCTTCTATTCTCTTCCTACTTAGTTTTCATCACATCAAATAAATGTGGCTATCATTTCCAGGCACACAATTTCAACACACTCCCTGGTGCTTGATTGTCCTGTGGTTGGAATTAAGTATAAGAGCTGAAGATTTTATATGTGTGTTTTTTCTTCCTACCTTAATGGCCTTGACATTCAGCTTCAGGTATGAACTGGCGATCAGAGCTTTGCAAATCCTGAGAACAGAGCTTCAGGCCTGACAAGTCTGCTTTACCTGTTGTACTGTCTTCTTCAGTTACCATGAATACTACAATTTTTAGTCAAGGATCTCAAAATCCTTCAACTTCAAGTGATTTAAGAGGTAGTGATTGCTTATGGTAGATGCCATAAGCAGTATAATTTAGGCAAGGTCTTAACAAAGAATTGCTGGATGCCTAACCATTTCAAGAGGTTGCATGTGATGAGGAACCAATAGTATTGAAGGACAAAGTGGAAGCTGCCTTGAAGGAATTGGTGAAACACAAGGCTCTAGGAATTGATGGAATACCAATAGAAATGTTTCAATAAACAGATGCAGCATGTTTATGCCTTGTTTATGCCAACAGATTTGGAAAACAGATACCTGGCCAACTGACTGGAAGAGATCCATATTTGTGCCTATTCCCAAGAAAGGAGATCCAACTGAATGTAGAAACTTGTCAAACAATATCATTAGTATCACATGTAAGCAAAATTTTACTAAAATTTTACTAAAGATCATTCAAAAGCAACTGCAGCAGCATATATACCGGGAATTGTTGGAAAATCAAGCCAGATTCAGAAGAGGCCAGAAAGCCAGGAATATCATTGATGCTATCAGATGGATATTAGCCGAAAGGAGAGAATATCAGAAAGATGTCTATGTATGTTTTATCAACTATGCAAAGGCATTTGACTGTGTGGATCATAACAAATTATGGATAACACTGAGAAGAATGGGAATACCAGAGCACTTAATTGTACTCATGAATAATCTGTACATGGACCAGGAGTCACTCATTAGAAAAGAACAAAGAAACACTGCCTGGTTTAAAGTTAAGAAAGGTGTGCATCAGGGCTGTATCATTTGACCATATCTCTGCATTTTCTATGGTGAGCAATAATCCGAGAAGCTGGCCTTTATGAAGAAGAATGCAGCATCAGGATTGGAGGAAAACTCATTAACAACCTGCATTATGCAGATGACACAACTCCGCTTGCTGAAAGTGAAGAAAATTTGAAACATTTACTGATGAAGATCAAAGAACACAGCCTTCAGTATGGATTGCAACTCAACATCAACAAAACAAACATCCTTTCAACTGGGTCATTATGCAACTTCATGATAAATGGTGAAAAGATTGAGATTGTCCCTGATTTTGCTTTGCTTGGCTTTACAAACACCTGTGGAAGCAGAAGTTAAGAAATCAAAAGACACAATGCTTTGGGGAAAGCTGTGGCTTTCCCAAATGATCTCTTTAAACTTTTGAAAAATAAAGATGTCACACTTAAGATGAATGTGCGCCTGACTCATGCCATAGTATTTTGAGTCACATAATATAGTTATGAAAGCTGGACATGGAACAAGGGAGACAGGAGAAGAATTGATGCTTTTGAATTATGGTGCTGGAAACAAATATTGAATATACCATGGACTGCCCAAAGAACCAACAGATCTGTCCTAGAAGAAGTGCAACCAGAGTGCTCCTTGGAAGCAAGAATGGCTGGACTACATCTTACATATTTTGGAGATATAGTCAGGAGAGACCAATCCCTGGAGAAGGACATCATGTTAGGAAGAGTGTCAGATCAATGAAAAAAAGGAAAACCTGCCATTAGATGGATTGACACAGTGTCTGCATCAATGGGCTTAAGCATAAATAAGATCATGTGTGTGGCACAGAATCGGGGAGTGTTTCATTCTGCTGTGCATAGGTTCACTATGAGTTGGACCTGACTGGATGGCACCTAAGAACAACAAAAACAAAAAGGTCTTAACAGTTTGGAATGTCTTTCTTTTTCTTTTTCTTCTTAGAAGATGACTAGGGCATGAAATTAAAAAAACAATAGAGGGGACAGAGGTATCTAATGGGAAAGAATGGACCTGCTTTTAGAAAATAAATCTCTCCATAACTAAGGTTATAGCATCCTTCCTCAGCTAGTTGGCCAGTGAAAAAGTGACCAGCTAGCCAATTTCATTTCACATTGGGGTTTGGCTATTAACCTGATATGGTAGAGATATGGCATAGAATCTTGGCCAAGTTTTGACTTAAGATTCACCTGTAACAATCTTATTAATACAGATGTAGAATGGCTGCAAGATGCTATGCATCATTTTGACAGCTTCTGAGCATCACTAGGATCCACTTACAGGCTATCAAAGGTAGTTTTCTAATTTCATGATTGGCAAAGATTACTATGAAACATCATGCACAAGAAACCTGAATTAAAAATTATTGTTTTCTTATTTCTTCATAGGGAGTCTTTATATCAAGACAGAAAATACCTTATCAAATTCATTTACCATTATAAATGAGAGTTGTTAGTTACCTTTATCAATAATTAAAGCCCAAAATTTGTTACATACTTAACAATAGAGATAGAGCTTCAAGCAAGTTTCACTTCTATGGTTCTGTCAGAAATTCTGATATTTGACATACAATAATTGGAATGGGGTGTCCTCATCTGAAACACTCCCAGCATTGTGACACATTTCTTTTGGGACAGGCTTTCTCTGTAAATATGTAAAAGTTTGTTAAGAACTGGCCTGTTTGTTCCATATCAGAATATGAGGCAAAACAGAAAGCACATTGACAGATTATTCTTAGTGTCATTAGAATAATCTAATTAATGTTGAAAACCCTAGCATTTACTGACATTTTCTAATATTTACACAGGCACCATAGATGACCTCATCCAGCAGCATTTTAAAAGAGATAATATTTGAAAGTGCTCAGTGAGAGTGGCAGTGAGGGATAAATTTATTATCATATTATTATTGGGTTATTTCATTTGGATTTTGTAGATTCATCAGAACATACTCTATAGAGGCAATGCAGAGTTGTTGTTGTTGTTCTTTTTAACCCCTTGGCTGAGATAACAAATTACCAACAAAACCCTTTAAAGTTTTAACGCCAAAATTACATTTTCTACATTAATGGTATGAAAATTCTGTAAGTGATAAAACACATATGAAATAATTTTCCAAATTAGAGAGACTTTTGCAAAGCTCCTAGTGGCCTCCATTCATAGAAACACGCCAAGATCTTCTGCTGGGCCACAAAGGAACCTTGGAAACTTGCAGGATAGATTTTCACCTCTTCCTCTAGAAGCCCCACACATGAAGCATTTGGCATTTTTTCATCCCCACACAAAGTATCAACAATTTAGGCATTCATCAGAGAATTCAATAACAAAAGAATACAGATTCAGCAATTTTGTTAGAAACTTGATGGAAAAAAAATCAAGGATTTGAGAAATTGAGAAAGCATTTTAAGCATAAGCTATAGTTATATAAACGGGGGAAGGACATGGCATTCCACTCCCAAAGCAATCCCGAAACAATCAGCCATTGAAAACCCTATAAGGGTCACTATGAGTCGGATATGACTCGACAGCACCTAACAACAACAACAACAACAACAACAACAACAACAACAACAACAACAACAACATTCTGTAGTGTAGTTTGTTACTACCACAGTCATAGTAAGGCTTAGTTCCTCAGAGAGGTGGTATTGCAAGCTGGAGCCTTCTGGAAAGTGAGTATGGGGTGTAGAGCTCTCATGAATAGATTAATGCCACTTGGTGGGAGTAAGTTTATTTTTTAGTGAGGGGACTGGACTAGTTACCTGAGAGCAGACTGTCATTAAGGAAGCCTGGCATCACCCCTCAGTCTCTGGCACATGAGCTCCTCTTGCACACTCTCTTTTTCACTTTCTTATTGTGTTATGAAGGGGTATTGGGTCCCATCTTGAATTTCCGTACCTCCAGAACCAAGAACTACATAAACTTTCTTTATAAATTCCCTAGTCTCAGTTATTCTGTTATAGCAACAGAAAAGGGACTAAGACATTGCCCAGTCCTCAAGAGAATTCTGGCTCCATTCCTTAATTGAATTATCATCAAAAAGCAACTTACTCAGGCTGAACTATTTCTGAAACAGTACCTTCTCTTTGGACTTAATGTTATGTCTTTAACATATACATACAGTCAATATAGGAAACCACCATTCAAGAACATTTCTATACACTTGCTAAAACCATTTTCCATTATTACTCAGTGTCCATAATAAAAAGACCCACATGATAGATTCTGCATAGAATTTCATACCAAGAAATTTTGTGCCAAGTTTCTCTCTTTAAATTAAAGACAGAAATTTTTACCAAATACTTTGAAATTATGATCCAATACTCCTCACTCCTTTTTATTTTAATGGAAATCTCAAGTAAACTTTAAATTTTATTTGGGTTATTGACTAATTTCAAAGATCTAATTATTTATGTTACTGTTGTTGTTAGGTGCCATTGAGTCAGGACCAACTCATGGCCACCCTATGTACAACAGACAAAACACTCCCCAACGCTGTGCCATGCCTAGCACTATTATCAGTGCTTCTCTTCTACTCATAGGGTTTCAATGGCTGATTGTTTTTCAGAGTGGGCTGTCAGGTCCTTCTCCCACTTATTTATATTCACTTCTTTTTCCTTTGATTCATTTATAATTGATCTTTTTTATTGTTAAGCTGTGGTTTAACATAAGTTACAATAATAATTTTTGAAACAAAAGAGATATAAATTCAGTAGCCAGATACCTTGGAGTTTCTTTGAATGCTTTGATTTCAAGAGGCTTTATTCTTTTACTTAAAGATGACTAACTGAAATCTGACAATATGTTTCCACACACAATAGTAAAAATTTCATGAAAATAAATTCACTTGTCATTGGAAATTTGAGAGAATTTTGAGCTTAGGGAATATTGTCACATAGCCCTTCTATTATAAATAAGCCCAGCCTCATTCCAGCATTCTAGACTCACATTTCCACTGGTTAATAGACATCTTCACTTGGTTGTCCTCCATCTATATTGAACCCAGCAGATCTTTCCCACCAAACATAATGCTTTTTCCTATGTTTTTCGTACCTTGATTAGTGACAGATTTTCTAAGCAATTGATCTCACTGCACCTTACCCGACTCAAATTAATTATCTTCATCTGTTCTATGTTTCAAATGCCTAAAGCAAGGATGTCCAACCTTTTGGCTTTCCTGGGCTGTAGCGAGTAAAGATAAATTGTCTTGAACTACACATAAATTATATATTTAGTTCACATACATAATAAGGGAGGCTCATGAAGAAAATAAGTGCTAAAAATCACATGATGTTAAAAGATTTTTATGGGGCTGCATTACTGGCTTTCCTGAGCCACATGTGGCCTGTAGGCTATGGGTTAGTCATGCCTGGCCTACAGTATAATGAGTTTCTTCCTTCACTCCCCTGGTTCACTATTTCTCTTTGGACTTTTCCTATTGCTTCCCAACTTCCCCTTTTCACTTTTCAAATCTGATCACTTCCTGAAACTGAAAACAAATTAGGCCACCTTTTTAAGAATAAAAATTTAATGTGTTTTCCATTATCTATAGAATAAAGTCACTTTGCATAACAGTGACATACAACTTTTGTTGGCAATTCCCATCCCTACCATCTCCATCTGTGTAATGGATTGAATATGAAGCCATAGACTCATGTATCAGGGGTCTGATTGCCAGCAGATGGACTTCTAGGAACTAATTGGACCCTGAGAACCCTGACTTAAGAAATGGATCAATCCCTCGAAGGATTCATAATATGATGGCATAATTGGCAGGTGGTAGAAAGTAGGAGGTGGTGCCTAGTTGGAGGCACTAGGTCACTGGCGCCCTGCTCTGGAGAGATGTATTGTGTCCCCTGCCCCTTCCTCACTCTGCTTCCTAGCTACCACGAAGTGAACAGCTTCCGCCACATGCTCTCATTTCCAGGATACATTGCCTTACTATAGGCCCAGAAACAGGGAGCCAAATGGCTGAAAACTCTGAAACTATGAGCCAAAACAAACCTTTCCTCACCTTTTATCTCTCAGATACTTGTCATAGTGATGAAAAGTCTGATTAATATAGTCTATAACATGGGTGCCTGCAGGCTTTACCTTTCATCCACTCCACTTGTCTTCTCTGCCTGTCACAACTCTTTGCAAGGCCCATCTTCCTCTAGGAGACTTGGGAGGAACTGAAGGTGAGACTGGCCTGCTTTTCTGCTACTGCCAGCTTCCAGCTGCTGCTCTCAGACCTGGCTCACACCATCCGGAAGACCATGGAATTCTGAAACAACTGTCCCTCAACTATGAGGGTTTTCACTAAGTGGACCTCAGTAGAGGTGAAATGCTCATGGGCCTTCCCTTCTTCTCCATGTTCCATCATTAAATCCCCTGTGGCTCCTCTAACATGAGGCTGTCATACATGGATGACTTGTATAAAAGCTTTGAAGATATTGAGAGAGATCTACAGGATCATTTGGAACAGGGAACAGCTTAATTAAATATGGAACGTCAATGATCTTCAAATTCTTTCATCTGTCTTTGCAACTGAGAATTTCACAACAAGTAGACCTTTTCTTCTTAAGAATCTAACTACTCTTTCTTGGGCCCTACTTTTTCCTTTCTTTTCTTCTTCTGCCCTTCTCTTTTCTCCCTAGCTACCTATGCCCAAGCCTCAAATTCCTCATTATGTATTATATATAGTGACATTAATTTCCACTCACTTTCCCTGACCTCAAAGTAGACTCTGTTTATTTTAATTTTAATTTTAATGTTTTTATTAAGTAAAATGACTGTATACTGTGGCAAAGCATTATTATAGATTGGATTATTAACTTTGGCTTCTCCTTCTACCATGTCCTATAAGCCAAAAGGGCTTTATAGAAGAAGTGTACAATAGTGACTTTGAACATAAAGAGATTTAGTCTGAAGATTTTTGTGAATTCTAACACCAGTTAGCATTACTATTTTCAAAAAGATGAAAGATAACAAGTGTTAGCAAAGATGTGTAGAAAAAAGAACACTTACATTTCCACCTTTGTTGGTGGGAATATAAATTAGTATAGCCATTATGGAAAAAAAGTATGTAGGTTCCACAAAACAATTGAAAAATAAAACCACTGTATTAATAGCAATCCCACTACTGGTTGTATATCCAAAAGAAATGAAATAAGCATATTGAAGAGATATCTGTGGTCCATGTTCATTGCATTATTTATAATAGCTAAGATATGGAGATAACCTAACTATCAACTAATGAAGAGGTAAAGGAAATGTATGCATAGAAAAATATTATTCAGAGGTAAAAATGGAAAAGGAATTTTCCAGAAAATCTTGTTACTTGCAACAACATGGATAAAACTAAAGGACCTTGTTGCTGTCATTGTTGTTTGGTGCTGTCATGTCGGGCCCCACTCATAGCAACCCAATGTACAACAGAAAAAAACACTCCCTGACACTGTGGCGTGGCTGGTACTGTGTCAGTGCTTCTCTGATATTCACAGGGTTTTCAATGGCTGGTTGTTGGACCTCCAGGTCCTTCTGGATGACATTAGGTTAAGTGAAATTGGCCAGAAACAGAAAGACAAGTACTGCATGATCTCCTTGGGAAAAGCTGAACTTCTTAATGAGTTAGGGGAAGTAGAGAGTAGAGTGGTTACTGGGGGCTGGCGATGGTGGAGTTGGGGGGATATTGGTTACAAAAAGCAAAGCTAGTTAGATTGTTGTTATTGTTAGGTGCCATCGAGTCGGTATCTGACCCATAGAGACCCTCATAGGGTTTTCAATGGCTGACTGTTTCGGGATTGCCTTGGGAGTGGATTGTCAGGTCCTTCTCCCATTTTTTGTGGTGCTGGGAATTGAACTCGGGACCTCAGAAACTGCAGAGCAGCACTCTACCAACTGAGCTAAATCCCAGCCCAGCTAGTTAGATAGGAGGAATAAATTCAAGAGATCTATTATACAATGTGGTGGCTATAATTAGTAACAATATATTTTATTTTTGAAAACTGCTACGGGCAGATTTTCACTGTTCTTTCCACAAAAATAACTATGTGAAACAATGCATATGTTAATTAGCTTCATTTAGCCAATCCACAACATATGTATATTTGAAAACATTGTGTTGTACATACAATTTATCAATTAAAATGATTTGTGTGAATTCCATTCTAAGTTTTATGCATTTTTCCCTTCAACTTTCCCACAAGAAGAGGGCTTATTGGTTATCTGCACAGTACTTCTTGGGCTATCTTTCAACTTTCTTTCTGGCATCTTTTCTTAACTTAGCATCATAGTGCCTCACAAATATTTTTTTATGGAGTTTTACCACATCATATAGTTTTGGGGGGACTGGTACTTGGGGTTGATCCAGGGGCCTCACACATAGTTTTGCAAGTGCTCTACCACTATGCTACAGCATTGTTGTTGTTGTTGTTGTTGTTGTTAGGTGCCGTCGAGTCGGTATCCGACTCATAGCGACCTTCTGTACAACAGGGGACACACTATTGTCAGTGCTTCTCTGCTGTTCGTAGGGTTTTCAATGGCAGATTGATTTTTGGGAGGGGGTTGCCAGGTCCTTCTCCCAATGCTACAGCATTAGCTCTTTTTTTTCTTTTCTTTTCTTTCTTTCTTTCTTTCTTTCTTTTTTTTTTTTTTTTTTTTTTTTTTTTTTTTTTTTTTTTTTTTTTTTTTTTTTTTTTTTTTTTTTTTTTTTTTTTTTTTTTTTTTTTTTTTTTTTGGTACTGGGAGTTGAACCCAGGGCCTTGAGCTTGTATGATTTTGTAAGTGCTGGACCACTGAGCTGCTCGCCCAGACCATTTGTTTTTTTTTGTTTTTCTTTTTTGAGACAGGGTCTCACTAAATTACGCAGACTGCCCTTGGTCTGGAACTTGTGATCCTCTTACTCTGCCTCCTCAGCTGCTGGGATTACGGGCGTGAGCCACTGTGCCTGGCCTGGAAGCTCATTTTTTACTTACTTATTTTTATTTTAAGTCATGGTCTCTTTAAGTTACACAGGCTGCCACTGGCCTTGAACTTGCAATCTTCCTGCCTCTGCCTCATGAGTCTCTGGGATTACAGGCGTGTGCCACTGCACCCAGCTTCATATATACTTTTTAAATGCCATTTCTAAAGTGAAATTTTTCATCACATACTCAATTTTTTCTTGATTAAACTTTTATGTGCAGATAGATCTCTTCAGAAATGTTTCTATATACTACATGGCTTATAGACAGACTGTGAATATGCCAGAATGCAGGGAAGATGAGGAGGACATGCAGTCTGTGAGTAAAAAGCTTCAGTGTAGGTCCACTATTATAAAGTGAAAACATAAATTAAACTAATATGGCTTAGCAAAGTGAGAAAATAATAGTAATTATCCTACTAACCTGTTTTCCTACTGTAATCGGATAGAGGTCAACAACAATACCAACTTCTTAGAATAATTATAGGCCTCTAGTCAAATTAGAACAGTTTTTGGTTAAACAAGATATTTCTTTTTCTTTTGATAGGTGTGACACAAAATCTAAACTCATAAAAGCCCCAAAATAAGAGGAAGGAAAACTAATGAAGTACAGTTCAGCACAAATAATGCCATCTAGCTTCTAGCTAAATTATTCATGGCAGCTATTTATATGCTGTAATTCCTATACTTACCTGACAATATGCTGACAAGTTTTTCCTACTATATTTTACTCAGTTGGCTTATTTAAGTCTCAGAAGAAAGGTAAGAGAACAGTGGACTCTCTCTTCTTGTGTTTAGATTATGCTTGTTATTCTAGGTTGCAGACAAAAATTAAGTGACTAAGTTCATAGGAAGCCGACTCATCTTTGTGGTTTCTTTAAAGGATAAGATTATATATGTAATTAGGGGACAAAATGGGTCAGCCAACCCTGCTTTATGATTTCACAAGTCTCTGACTCATAGTCACTGGCAGGGACCTTGAGAGCCACCTTCCTCCTCTGCCTAAAGCCATGACTTATTATGTAGGGGGGAGCCAATCCCACTTCCGTGGCCTCACTTGAGAAATTCTCCTACCTTCCCTTGTAACTCAGTCCACAGTTAACGATCCTGGATATCAGAATAGTCTTCCTAATGGATATTGAATTCTTCATGTTGCTTTTAATCTCAGGGAGGTTAAAATAATTAATTTATAATTTATTTTTTATTAAAATTACTTTACTTTCTGATTTCAAAGATTTTCCACAATCATAGTATCATTAAGCACATGGGCCCAAATCCTGTTTCCAATACTTACTAAGCATGTGACCTTGGAGAAATTTTTTAACCTATGCTTCCGTTTCATCATCAGTAAAATTGAAGTCATAATAGTACCTACCTCCCAGGGTCCTTATGAGGATTAGATGAAATTTGTTGATATTTGTACATCCTTTGAATTATGCTGGTATATATTAAGAGTTATGTAAATGTTAGTTAAAAATTTAAAGCACATTTAGAAAATAAAAAGAAATTTAAAAATACAACAAAAGGAAAAAAACTTAAAAAACCTCACTGTTTATACTATTTACATTTTAGTATGTTTATGTTTCTGTCTAGTCTTGTGGTGGTTGTGTTAGGTGCCATGGAGTCTGATGCATAGCGACCCTCATAGGGTTTTCAATGGCTGATTGTTTCAGAAGTGGATTGTCATGTCCTCCTTCCATTTTTGCAGTGTTGGGGATGGAACCTGGGTCCTCAGCACAGAGCAGCACTCTACCCATTGAACTAAACCCCAGCTGTCTAGTCTTATACACATGTTGTTAGGTGCTGTGGAGTTGTCAGCTGACTCATAGCAACCCTGCATACAACAGGTGAAACACTATTGTCAGAGCTTCCCTGCTGTTCATAGGGTTTTCAACGGCAGATTGATTTTTGGGAGTGGGTTGCCAGATCCCTCTCCCAAGCCGACAGTACCTGGTGTTCCCTGGGGGTCTCCCATCCAAGTACTAACCAAACCTGACCCTGCTTAGCTTCTGAGATCTGAGGGGATCGGATACCACAGGGTTACAGCTGTATAAATCATATACATACCTTATAACTGGTGGTGGTTGTTGAGTGCCATTGAGTCACATCCAACTCATAGTGACCCCCATAGGGTTTTCAATGGCAGATTGTTTCATGATTGCCTCGGGAGTGGATTGCCACGTCCTTCTCCGACTTTTGCAGTGCTGGGAATCGAACCGGGAACCTCAGAAACTGCAGAGCAGTGCTCTACCAACTGAGCTAAATCCCAGCCCTTGTAACTGGAAGGATGCTATATATAAGGAAAAGCACCATCAATTTCTTCACTTACTCTCCTATATAAGCATTTCTCCATAGCATTAAAAAATCTTTGAAAATTATGTTTAACAATTTCCCAGCAATCTATTTTGTGCATGCAGTAATCCCCCTATTATTCAGCTATGAAGTTTTCAGTTATGCACTCTTTCTGCTAATGCAGTAATAAATATTGTTGTAAATAAACTTTTATCCATCTCTTCAAATGTTTTTATTTTCAAATACCTTTAAGCAGGATACTTTACAGAAAGGATTTTTTAAGGTTCCAGATATATACTGTTGAACTATGTTCCAGAAAGAAATGTTTTAATTGATGCTCCTATGAGGTAATGCATGAGATAACTTTCTCTCATAGAAATATTAAATACTGCTTAGAAAAGGAAAATGTTCTCAATTGAATGGTAAAAACTACATCCTTTTAATATTTTGCATTTTTTAATTCTTCATTAGATTGAATGTTTCTATATGGTAACTACCAAAAACTAGTTAGTGTTATTATCAAGTCATGACTTTGGCTCTCCAAGTAGTAGCTTTTTTGTGTTTTCCTTTGGGTCATATTTTCCAACTTGACTCACATTCTTTTTATCCTTCAGGTTGTTTTCTTATACTGAAAACCAGGATAAGAGGCTATATTAGCATTGAGACCAGACTGATATGTATTAGACATATGGAAGAATTTATCATGTTCCTATTTATGTAAGTCATCAACATCACATTGCTAGTGTGAGTTAGTATGGGTCTAGATACTGTGATAAAAGAGGTTCCTTGCCTTACCAGAATTTAAAATATAATCAGAAAAAAATAAAAGACTAATGCATGAAACAATTAGTGATCAATAGAAGGCAGCCTACAGGGAGTGCATTGTGGAGAATAGATACTCAGTGCTGATGTGGGTAAGCATCAATGAGGGGGCCTTGACAGAGAGAAGTGAGAGAAGTTCAGGTGAAAAGAACCACAGAAGTAAATGAAAGTCTTCTATAAATAGAAAGAACACAGATTTCTGTGTCAGACCTGCATAGACTGCCTCAGTTACACTACTTAACAGCTTTCCTTAAGTAAGCATATTAACTAGTCAGGTGTCTGGGTTTGAATCCTAATGTCACTTATGAGCTGTATGGCCTTGGAGAAGTTAACAACTTCTATTCTAATTTTAGCTTTGTTCATTCATTAGGATAAGTATACCTACCTACCTCATAGGATTGTTGTGGGGATTAAATTAGCAAATGTGAAAACCAGGGCCTGGCACATTATAATTACTCACTAGTGTTACCTTTTCTTATTTACTTATGTAGGAATCAATTGGGTTAATTCAGTACAGTTACTTGTTAATATAATAGTTTAATGATTTTCTACCATAATAGATAACTATAGATATTTTGGCTGAGAATTGGGGAGATTTGACACTGAAAAGGGGAGGAAGAACCTGGAACTGGAAGTTTTCCCTCAGATCATGATGCATATCTTATATTTTGCAATGGAGTGCTCAGCTCTTCCTTTGGGTCAGTTAATTGTTCATTATACCCTATACTCACAGACCTATGTCTCCTTCCACTTGAACTTGAAAGCCTGATCTGTTTCTCTGCAAGGCTCAAAGTGAGCTCTGACTTTGTGAAGATCAAATTCAAACTCTCCTTAATACATCCCAACTAAAAGATATAATTAACATTCCTGAAAATAGGAATTAAAACAGAAATGTTAAAATACTAAGTTAAGAAAGACTATATTAATAACACTAAAGAAGATAAAAGGATTTAGAACAATCAGAATATTGAGTGTGAACATTTAAAAATATGTACCCATCCTTTTCTGACATTCCTCTCTTCAAAAGGTGGAGCCTAGTTCTCCTCTCCTAGACCATATGCTAAATGTAGCAATTCTTTTAATGATTGGAATGGAGTAGAAGTGATAGTGTTTGATCTCCAAAATTTGGGCATAAAAAAACTTTGTAGCTTCCTCCTTTCCATCTTGGATCATTTTCTTTTGGAGAATCCAGTAGCCATATTGTGAACTCAAGAATTCCTAGGGAGAATTCCCTGTAGCAAGGTAACAAATTGAGATCTTTTGGCATCAGTTAGCACAAACTTGTCAGCCATGTATATGAGGCATTTTTGAATGGAATCCTCCAGTCCCAGTAAAAATGATTTAAGCTCCAGACAATAACTTGATTGAAACCGTGAGTAAACTCTGAGCCAAAACCACATAGCTGAGCTTGTCCCAATACTTAACAAACAGAAATTGTGTGGAATAAAAGTTTGTGTTTTCTTAAGCTATTAAATTTAGAGGTGTTGTGGTACATAGCAATATGTAACTTACATACTGAATGTGATATATGTTTTACTATGAGATATTCAATTCATTTGAAAAGAAAAATACAAATACTATTAGTGAACTATAGGAAGATTTTGGTAAGCAGAAATGAAGAAAATTAGAAAAGGCAAACATTAAATAGACCTATACGGTCATATATCATGACAGAATCTGACCAGCTATTCACCAAACCCACATCTTCTTTTTCTTGTAAAAAGAAATGGACCACATTTCTCAGCCCTCTTACAGTTCAATATGGCAGTGATATTGAGTGCTAATCAACTGAATATAAAAACCTCTCATGAAATCTTCCATGTCATCTGTTTCTGTCTATTAGCTAGAGGTTGACAATGACAGTGAACTTGGAAGCCACATCCTAAAGATGGTAGAGCCTCTATCAGCCTTAGTTTCTGAGTAATTGTGGAGTTGGTAGCTTCCTCACCCTAGAGGAAGGGAGGATTTGCCATCTTTAATGTGGCTTCTAAGTTCTTCTTAGGCACCTTCACCTGCCTACCAGATGGGGTAGGAAAATGAGTAAAAGCATGCTGATTTCTTAACTACTTTAGCCAGGAAGTGACCTATCACTGTTCCCATTCCATTGGTACAAACTAGTCATCTGAATCCACCTAAATGAAAAGGGAGCTGGGAAATGTAGTCCAGGCTTAGGCTGCTGCTCTCCTGCAACAACTCCACAGAAGCAAAATGGGCTGCGGGCCTTTGGTGGATCTGCCATTGTCTATCTCTTCTGACTCATGGAAGGAGGCTGACCCAAAGACACATCTAGACATTGCTTCCAGCCCCAAATCCAAGACCTCCAAATGTAGTCTTCTTTAAATGGTTGTAATATCTCTTCTTGTGATCTGGCAAACTATAAACAATAAAAAGTTATATTTTATATAAAACATACAATGATGGAATAGGGCCATGACAGCTACAAAATGCCTCTTTCAGTAATAAGTTGGCCATAAAAGTGCTGATGCCTTGTCAGGCAGGAATTATGCAGTCCTTTTGCCCTGGGATTGGGGTAAATCCCTTGCATAGCCCCTGTTATGCTTTCTAGAAGTAACTTATATGCCCACTGTTCTCCAGGCCTCCTTTTAAGCCTCTTGAAGTTTCTTCTTTGTTTTTTATTCTCTGTGGCCACATCTAAGTTTGATGCTCAGGAGCATGCCTTCTGTGGGGCTATACAGATTTTCCTGTCTGCTTCTTACTAGTATAAGTTTGGGGGCATGAGTGATGTTTTTAAAGGTTCAAACAGTCAAAAGCCCATGGCTTCTTTGATAATAAAATTGCTTAGGAAAGTAGCATTTGTGCTACTTGTTTTCCCTTGCTTCCATGGGCCAATTATTAGACTCAAAGTTTTCCTGTCTCCAGCTTGAATTTCTTTATTACCTGACCCCATGATCTCTCTTTCACAGCTTAATGATGTTCTTTTGATACTATCCCAAACAGCTATACTTTTAGTCTGACCTTTGACATAAGGCTTCATCATTAGTAATTTTTTATCAAAGTCTCTTAACCTCATCTCTTACTACTTATGGTCTAGCATCTGTATCTCCCAGACCCCTTTCATTCAGTTCTCAACAAGGAAATTCTTTCCTGAACTCTTCATTTGTATGAGATATGATTTAGGGCAGGTCCTGGCTCTACCCTCTTCCTGTTCTGGTGCCTGGTTTCCCTGCTATTGACCTACTCAGCTGTAGAGGGCATTGCTGAATATTTCATTTAATTATCTGAGGGAAAATGAGCTCAATTTTTAGCAATTGTTCTTAATGTCATTTGTATTCCAGAGCAGTTTTTGCTAATTTGGCAGAATATGGGCAAGGTTAAATAAAAGTCAAAGATAAATTAAATTTAAACACACGAACTCTGCAGTCTGGACAAATGGAAGGAGAACAGTCTTTTACCAGAGTGCTCACTGAATAGACTCTTTTAAGTTTTATTACTGTGAATGTGAAGAAGAAAGAGAAAGAAGAGATGATACTTTTCAACTAAATACAAGGCGTTTGTTTGATTTTTCTATGGCAAAGTTCTTCTATTAAAAAGATAACTGAGTTTTCTACCATATAGCATGAGGATGGTTGGAGCTATAACCAAAGGTCCAGAGGATTACAGTGCAAAGTATTCACACATTTTGTCTCACACTTAAGCAAAAGGCAATTTTCCAAATTGTCTTTCTGTCTTTGACGCAAAGTCCTGGAGGGATGTGTCTACAATGGTGGAAATACAAAATATCTACATGGGCTGTTTCTAGATGATGATAAAGATGGTGGTGATGATGATGATGATAATGATGATGAAGAAGAAGGAGGAAGAGGGAGAGTGCAGAGAAAGGAGGAGGAGGAACATAGAAGGAAAGAAGAATAAGAAAGAGGAAGAAGAAGAGGAGGGTGAAGGAAAAGGAATATATATATATATATTTTTTTTATCATGGTGAGGAATAACTACCTGCAGTGGCCCCATTCTGTTTTGGGCCAGAAAGTAATCAGTGTGAACATAGGGTCCTAAGTACCTCCAAAAGCCCCACTTCTGGTGTTACAAAACATCTCTTTAAGACAATGTCAGACCTAATGAAGGAACATCAGTCAGGATTCCCTCTCAGCCTTCCTGTCATTTTTCTCATTTAAGTTTCATCAGTGTCCTGCGAGGGAAAGATCCTCATTTTATAGATGAAGAAACTATGACTCAGATAACTTGACAAAAGTAGAGGAGCACACATTCAAACTTCGAGTCATTGGTTTCCCTGGTTCTGAATCCCTTCTTGTACTATGTGCTGTGAACTTTAAGCAAGACACAGTCATGAAAGCAGGATGCTCAGCAGAGGACAATCACTCAAATATAGCTTTCTCTCTGTCCTTGGATTCCCTACTGGAGACTCCATAGTCTTACCTGCACAATAGTGACTACATTTTCTTGTCAATTCCAAAGAAAAGTGTTAGTATGTACTTATCTGAACTTCAGTGGTGGAGTAAGTAGGATAGCAGTGAGTTTTGATAGTTTGAATATGGTTTTAAATTTTTAGAAATAGTGCCTAAAAGCAAATTTTAGTATGATTTCTTCATAGTAGGAGTTTCTTATTTCTCAAATCATGTGACTTCCTTTATTTTGAAAATGATGGCTACAAACTAAAATACCTAGTGTAAGTCTATTTTCAGGGAAACAGGCCTAGGCTTTAATTCTATATCCACTATTTATTAGTTATGTGCCTTTTGGCAGGGCTGGGATTTAGCTCAGTTGGTACAGCGCTGCTGTGCAGTCTCTGAGGTCCCAGGTTTGATTCCCAGCACTGCAAAAATGGGAGAAGGACATGGCAATCCATTCTTGAGGCAATCATGAAACAATCAGCCATTGAAAACCCTATGAAGGTCACTATGAGTCAGACATGAGTTGATGGCACCTAACAACCACCACCACCTTTGGGCAGTCATTTAATGTTCTTCAGCTTTAGTTTTTCATTCATAGTTAGAATATAGAAAATAATACTTGCTTTGCATGAATATTGTTAGAATTAAATGAGGCAAAGTTTCAAGTGAAAAAATACACATTAAGGACTCAAGAAAGTATTCTTCTTGTCCACAAGCTGAAAGCATAGGTGTGAGCTTAATTTCCTAATTGTTATGATAAAATGTTACAATAAAGGCATATAGATGATTTTAAGGTGATTTGTGATCATTTCCTGCTTTAAGTATTTTTCACTTAAAAAGTGCTAAAGTATGTCTTTTCTGGAGAGTCTTTAGATTTTTTTGACCCTACTATAAAAGTACTAAATTGGTCAAGTGATCATTAGGACATAGGATTTTTATGTTCATTGATACATAATGTGCTTGAACAAAACAGATTCTTTAGAAATTAAGGTAGTCTCAGTGTCATTTGACAAACAGTCCTAACTCTCTCCCCTTTTCAGGGCACATGATGAAACTGCATTTCCTAGCTTGCATGGGGCCATATAAATAGTCCAGGCTAGTAAATTGTGAGGGAATACAGTGCCTGTTTGAGAACTTTCAGACTCTATTTCCTCTAACTTGGCAACTAGAAACATTTGAAAATATAGCTGATTCAGACTGGATCCCCAAAAGCGTCCTTGTTGATCTGTGAGGATCATGTAGCAAGAGACTGTGGAATTGTTACTACTTAGCTTCTTCTGAATGAACAGAAATGGTTAGCAAAACCAAAAGGCCTTCCAGGAAAAGAAATTATATATATGAAGAAATAAGTACATTTTCTTCCTTAAAAGTAAATAAGAATCCTCACTCAATTTTTTGTTGTTGTTCTAAAAAAACAAATATGGGGCTTTATTTCCAGTTGTTTCTTTAGAATCCTCAAACTTGACAGCACCAATACATAATAAGAATACAATTCTGCTTATAATATAAATTGTGATGCATATCTCAAATAGAAATGGAGATTGAAATTAGATTAAGAGACGATTAAAAGCAGGGTCATGAGCTAATTCAAGATTTGCTTCTTACCTAAAAGCTTTCTAGATTTTTAGATGTGTTTTTAAAAATATTTATTCATGTATTTTTTCCCACATCATACAATTCACACTGTAAGTTCAATGCCAAGTAATTTAGACAAACCTAAATAACTCTATTTCATACATGTGGTGGTGATTGTTAGGTGTTGTTGAGTCAGGACCAACTCAGAGTGAACCTATGTACAACAGAATGAAACAATACCCAACACTGTACCACACTCAACACTATGTCAGTGCTTCTCTGCTATTCATAGGATTTTCAATGGTGAAATGTTTTGGGAGTGGGCTTCGAGGTCCTTCTCCCTAGCCTGCAGCACCCGATATTCCCAGGTGGTCTCCTGTCCAAGGACTAATCAGGCTGACCCTACTTAGCCCCCAAGATCAGATGGGATTGGATGCTAGAGTGCTATGGCTGCAGACATTTCATAAATACAAAGCAAAATATTAATTAATTAATAAGGCATAGCTTACATTGTTTAATGATATCATAGCAAGAAGAATATTACACTTGCATTGGGATAAATACTATTTTTAATTATTTTGCACAGATAATTTCAAATGTAAAATACTAAAAGACCAAAACAGCATTAGATCAATTTAAATACAACTTAACACAATAAAAACATCTTAATAAATATTTTTATTTTGAAATGATATGATACACTTGCTATTAACATATAAGGCATCAAATGCCATAAGAAAAAGCTCATAATCTTCATAATTGTCCTTTATAATATCAAAAAGCACATAACATCAAATAATTTTCATTTGGCAAGAAAAGTAGAATTAAAAGAATGATAAAAACCACATAATAAAACTCTAAATACACTAGGAATAATCCATCTTTGCTTTCTCACATATTTGTTTGGAGCCTGGCTAGGAAGCATAAAAATGGCAGTGAGAAAATAAGGCTGGCTGTCCCTGAAACACAGGAGAGTTACTAAAACTTAGAGCAAAGGAATATGCTGCTTACATTTTGCTGTAATAAAATAATTCATGGTAAAATAACTTCTGAATATCACCACACTTTAATGAGCTTGAAATTAAAAGGTTAAAAAATGAGTTAATAAAAATTTGTGAGATGCTGGAGAAACAAAACAGATTTATATAATTATAGCATCTCATTCTGAGACTGATTCCAAATTCTTCATTCATAACCTGTGAAAGACTTCTCTTGTTCTTAAAGTCAACATGAAGGCATGCCAAATTCCTATAAGAAAATTGTTCTAACAGCAGCTTTGGGATATTCAATTTCTTACACTATAAAATATATCCTAATATATACATACATTTGTGTACATAAACTTGCACATTAACAAACATAAACCACAAGTACTCTTAAGTGTAAGCTATGGATTTTTGAGATCAGTTTTTATGTGTTGTTTAAAATAACTTTTTTTTACAGTGTCAATGCCATAGTGAGGCAAATTGCTTCCCAAAATGTATGTCCATAAAAGCTAGAAGGAAAGAACATTATAGAATACTATCTGGACCATAAAATGATAGAATATCAGCTGAAAGATAATGGTATGTTAATTATCTGTCTTATGAATTCTTGTACACTGGGAAAACGCAGTGAGACTTCAACTTAATTCTTCTTATCATAGACATTCTTTATGCCCACTTGTGGGAAGCATAAGCCCATTGCAGAGAACTATATTTGTCTTCTCTGTTTCAGTGGAATCTGGTTGATGGTATTAAATCTGCCGGAACAAGTGAACTATTGGCAAGGATGTCAGACCATATTTCTTGTGGCTGCATTAACTGCTGCAATGGAATCTGACCTTCAGATTGAACAAACTTCTCCTAATAGATAGAATGCTTTCCTCTTTAACTTTAGATGATTAATATAAGTGTTTCATATGTGCCTACCACTGCACATGTGAAAGATGAAGACCAGAGTGTTCAGGTGCAACTTCCTAGAACTTTTTCCTATTACAAAGAAAAAACCAAAACCACTTGGGTTCAGACCCTTAATTCTTTTTTTGGAGATAGGGTCTGCTATGTATCCCAGGCTGGCCTCAATCTCAAAGTCCTCTTGCCTTAGCCTCCTGAGTGCTGGATTACAGGCCTGTGCCACCACACCACTGTTAGCTCCTTAACTCTGACATTCAATTGGTACAGCACTCACTCATTTGGCCTTGGTCTCGGGGGCAAAGCGAAGGCACAAATGATTTTGGTAAGGGAGTTGACCTCAAAAGACATGTGTAACATTGGTCAGACTGGGTCCCCAAAACAGATAAATATGAGGGATGGACTCAGATATTTTAAACAGACAGCAAAGTATGTGATTCAAGGCAAGTATGTAGGCAGTACAGATTCAAGGGACATAGCAGTCATGGGTCAAGCATCCCCAGCCACAGAGAACTTCATGGTTCTCAGCAGCCTTGTACTTGTCTACACCACAAATCACTTATGCAATAAGGAACCTGGAGGGAAGATATTTTTCACATGAAAGGCTAATACGTCATGTTATGTGGTCTGTACCAGGAGCTCCGAACGGCTGCCCAGGACCCACGGCAGTGCAAACAGAACTCTTTGCAAACACTGCCACAAATAGTTTAAGGTGCTCTATAAAGGAACAGTTTATTAAAGACATTAGGAGGCTTACACTGACCATTAGCAGGCTGCAGATTCTAATAGGAAGGGGGAAAGGACCTTGCTTTCTGGTCTTCCCATTGTTGGACCACACTGCTGAAGGAAGAGCTGCCTACCCACTAAGATAAGGAAGAGGACTCTGAGTCGAGACTTCTAAAACCAAGTAAATAAGCTAGAGACCCAAGACCTCTGGAAGTTTTGCTTCTTTGGATCTAGCAATAAAAACTTTCATATACAATAATCTATACCATATTGAAGATACAAGAGAGGTCATAAATTTCCATGAAAGTTCCAAGGCCAACACCACAGCTACGGTCTGTTTAATGTCTGTGATGTTTTTCACATGGTCTTGCCCAAGTCCCAAAAACACTTGTTATCAGATTGAAAACAACAGTGCAAAAAGTTCAGAACTTTTCTTTGACTATATTTCCTTTATTTTATCTTTCTTAATAAGTTTTTGCAGTGCTGAGGATTGAACCCATGGTGTCAAGCATAGCTAGGCAAGTGCTCTATTACTGAGCCACATCCTTGGCTCTTACCTTCATTCTAAACTCAAGTAATCTTTGTCATGAATTCAGGTATTGGCATCCAATGGTTAAGGACAACACAACAGAACAGCGGGAGAAAAGCTGAGTAAGGCAATTATCTGAATGTTGTCACCATATCTAAAAAGAGTCATCCAGGCAATTTTCTGAGCTGATCCCCTTTGGTTGAATGGTCTGCCCTCATAAGTAGAACCTTAAGAGTTGTGCTATTTGACTTAAGCAGATTTAAATAATGTTGCTGAAAGAAGCATTTACTTATTAGTTTTAAATTTTCTTTCCTTAAATGACATTTTTTAAATGTTGCCTTTAGATCATATCAATATCATTTTGTACCACAGCAAGATTCATGAAACACATCTATATGAAAAGCTTTGGCTTTTTCTCCTTTATCATCAAATTTTACAGAACTGAAAAGATTTCCTCATATTTTATTCTCAAATTCACCCTTTATCAAAAGCTGAAAGTCAGGCCATAAATTCAGTTTAGTCTGCCACTGGCTAATTAATCCTATTTTACCAATAACTAAAAACAAAATTCAGTTTATCTCTGATTTCTTGTGAATAAACATGAAGATTTAAAAATATAGATTTTAAATGTATTTTTTAAAAACACAGCTCAGACTTATTCATCCAACCAGATAATTCCCTTATTACCTCAACATTGTCCAAAGTGGCTCCTCAGGCAGGCTAGAAGTGGACAAATTATAAATCTCCAGAACATAAAATTTATAGTTAGTGAGGTGGCCTCAGCACAAATCATGACATGAGAGTCCCAATAAAGCAAAAAGTTGTTTCAAAAGCACAAAGAAGAACCAGCTATAGAAAACAAAAATCATATTTATATTATTCTAATTGTTTCTGAATCAATACATCAATACTTCCTGATTATGTACCAGCTTCTGTAAGGTGAGGCAACTGAGTTACAGCTAGTTTCCTCTGACGTCCACACAATTTCTCATTGTTACCTGATAATTCTTTCACATACCTGCCGCTACCACCTCTCGTCCTCTTTTTACACTTTACCTTAACTTAGTATCACACAGAATATCTCACCCAACAAAATGATCTGACACCCACAAGTCCTCATACACATAGGTATCCTGGCTCACATATTACCAAAGGCTCACATATTACCCACATATTCCACAGACCTCAATAACAACACACATTCCATGTTATAATTAGTTCTGTTTTAGAATCTTCAAAAAAAAAAATCACTTCTCACTCCCTCACACCTATCCTCTCACACCCATTTCCAGTTCTCATCCTCTTTCTGAATGACCCACAGATCCTTATAACACATTAATAAAATGCCTTTAGCTGGAGGTTGGGAACATCTCAAGGAACACTTTTGTAAGGAAAGATATTCCAAGGCTGCATTGCCCAGAGCCTTCCTGAATGACTGGCAAATGGAGGCACTATCAGTGTGCACATGGGTTATGTGTTCTACAATGTCATGACAACTGTGCCCATCATGTCTCTACAGACCAAGATTTTGCACTTTATGAGGCAAGAATGCAGTAACTGAGGGGCCCAAAGATAAAGTGCTCAGAATGATGTCTTTGTGAGGAGGTGAGGTCTGGTGATGAGTGCTGCTTGAATTGAATGGGTGGATTTGATCTGTCTATTTCAATTGTAATTTTTGGCTGTTGGCTAAAGAGTTCCTGAGGCAATGGCTTGTTCCAAGTGATACAGTCTGCTATGCACAGTTCCTAAGAGTTTAGCTGCAATTATACTGGAGATTTTCTCCAAACAACAAGAAGATGTAACCTGTGAGCATGCCAAAGCCATGACTGAGACCTGTCTAGAGGTCTGGAGATACATTTAAAAAGTCTCATGCTTTGCCTCTCTAGTACGAGAACCAGCAAAGACTTCAACAGCATAGGTAATCAGGATGATGGCAAAACTGCAAACAAAAAATGAAATTTGTATAAGCAACCAATTTTACTTCACTAAGAAAAAGGGCACGGGACAATGGCAAATATATGGCACTAACATTGTGGGTTAATTTTTTAGGATGATTTATATAATTTTCTTTTCTTAGAAAGTTTATCTTAATGACATAGTTGCCATTTCTGAATATAGGAGTAATTTCAAATATAACACTTTTATAGTTAAAAAAAAATAACCAACATCCTCAATCTTCCAAATATTAACACAGAGAAAAGTCTGTATTTTAGTGTTCAGTCAACTTACAGGAAGACATATTTAGCAAGAAAATGGATAAGCACCATTGAGAATTAAATGTAAGCCTCTCTGTGTGATTAGTGATTATTTTTCACAAAATAGACTGACAATTGATCCCATTATATGTAGACCCTTCTAGTACCCAAAGAATAATATCCTATATTTATGTAAAAGGAATCATTTGTGTATTAAGTCATTATAAGTATTTTGCTATAGAAATAGAAGCTCATGGCCATTACAGATTAATTAGTTACAGCTCTCAGAGAAACAGGTGTAGCTGGTTGTAGTTTCTTATGCATCTTACATGGCTTTTCTTCTAAATAGAAGATACTCAGAGAACAAAAACACTCACTGGTTGTTGGTTTGTGAAATAAAATTTTCTTGCCAGGCAAACAAAATGCACTGATAATTTTAAGAAAAAGAATTGGTTTTTCATATAAAATACCAAGGCCGACTCTCAATAAGTTCACAATTAGAATCAACTCTGTACAGCAAGAGCATCGTCTTCTACCAAGGACAGTTCCAGAGTATTTTCATTAGTGCTAGTTTTCATCCTGAAGTTGAAAGAACCATAGAGTTTTGCAGACTCTTTGGAAGAGGCAAATCTGTTTCGACGATAGAGCTCCCCCTTCCACATAGACATCATTAGCAAACAGGACAGAACGACCCCTCCAAGTGTGAGGAGGCAGAGCCCAGCAATCACACAGCGGTCCAGGTGAGCTCCCAACCTTGCACTTTCCTTTTCAAGGCGTTCCATTTCCCGGGCTGCCACAGTGTTGGGATCAACCGTGACCTCCCGTGGAACTATGTAAGAGATGATCACCAACAAGATGCCAGTGACCAAGAACAAGATGGCGCTGATGAAACCATAGTCTACTGACTTCCCTGAAGATGTGGCTTCTGAACTTGTATCGTCTTCATCTTCAGATATCAAGGATATAGCAGCATCATGGGACCATTCATTTGGATTTCCCCAGCCAAGATCTCCAGGGTGATTACTCCCTTTTGATGAAGGGGACCTATGGTTCCGTTGCTCCAAGTTGACATTCTCATCCACATACGTAAAAGAAGTTTCTAACTCCTGGCTGCAGCAGTTGCAGACTTTGCGTTCTGTTGTTATTTGATTGTTCCCTGAGTCCAGAGGTCCTGGTGGGAAGAAGCTTGGCTGAATAGCACTGTCTTGCAGAGAGGAGGATGGAGACGCTGGAGAAGGGCTAAATCTAGACGCTTCCATCCCAGCTGCTCTTGCTGTGGACATGCAGTGTTTCTGACTGCAAAGAGCAGCTCTGATGGCCACCGCATCTGCCTGGTCCCCAGGAGGCCCTCCTGAACTCCAGTCTACAGCATCACACAAATCTGCCTGCCTGCTTTTCTTAGCAAGGAGGTGGAGCTCCATGGGAGCTAGGTAGATATCCTCCAATAGCTTCCAGAAAGTCTGCCAAAAGCCACACAGATAGGAACCCGACAGAAGCTAAGGGTGTTTGACCAGGAGTGCTGCTCCTGAGGTCCCCATGTCCTTTGCAGACAAGGCTGCCTATGGCCACTTCAACCCCAGTTCCTCCTAAAAAGGGCAAAAGAAGGCATAAGGTACCAAGTGGTAGGAGTGGGAAAGAGGAAAATCATCTGACTGTCACAGGGGCTAGCAGTGAGAAACTCAAGTCAGGGTCGAAAAGCAGCACAGAGGAAGAGGCAGTGTCTCTGGAGAAAGCATACTGCCGTCACCAAGCCAAATTTATCCAAGGACTCACACATTCCTGTGACAGGATCCCTCAAACGAGAGACAGGTTTCCTGTAGAAAGACACAAATGAGAAAGGCAGGGGCCCTTTTTAGCAGAGCTGCTGAATTTCTGCAGGACTTGAGGAAGCACAGACTAGCCAATTCAATTAGAGTGTGTGTTCACACTCTTTAGTTCAGAACAGATTCTAATACAGATTAGCTTTAATGAATATGTGCTCCTATCAGCTGGGTTCCACCATGTTAGGGGCTCAACATTTGGACTGAGCAGATCTTTAGTGGATGAAAAGGCTGGCTTGATCAGCCACCTCCTCAACCTTGCACCTCATATAGCCACTGACCCAAGTCACACAGCCTGGTGCTACTTGTTCACTATGCTTCCCCTCTGCCCTATCCCTAACCACTCCACAGGGCAGCCTGGGCTGGGTGCCCAAGTGTGTTGAGAACACACTTCACTGTAAGCCCTGCAAAATGCAATGAGACAGCCCACTTCTACAAACAGATACACACACACACACACACACACACACACACAAGTCTCAGGGGTACTGAGTTCCTCCCCGTCCCCACAGTTTGCTAACAAACAAGCAGAGTCATCCAGAAATTTTTATAAACCCAATCTAGAAGTAGGCTGACAACAAGAGCAGTTACAAATTCATAGAGTTCTGTCAAGGCAAACAGGTGAGCCACTCTTTACAAGGTAACCTCTGGAACTTTACATCCAGGACCCTCTCTCACCTCCACTGCAGCATGGCATCTTTGTGGACTAGGACTTTGTGTTGAACCGAGAGGCATCTTTCTACCATCTTTCCAAAGAATAAAAATTCACTTTCAACTCTCATTATATGAGTTTTAACCAAGGACCCCCTTTATTTTCATGTCAAATCCAGGGTGATAATTGATTTTTAACCCATGGCTGGAAGATTATTATGCTTCAAAATCCACAGCTCCCAGAGCTGCTAATAGAGGCCCAGGCAACTTCAACTACAAGAGAAGGAATTGACATGTTTTTTGCTGTACATCAGAGATGGGTTTTTTGTTTGTTTGTTTTTCCCCCAAACACACACTTGCTTCCTATTATCAGAGTTTCTCTTCATCTAAAACAGAAGAAAACCAAAACCAAAACAAAACACAAAGTTCAAGAAAACAACTGAAGCAGAGCTTTCCTTTTTAGCAAGTGGACAAACCCTCTGCTGAAAGATTCCTCAATGAACCAAGCGATGGTAATGTTTCATCAATTACTGAAATGAGAAATCCTCTCACAGATCCCTCAGGCATTAGGCTCTGATTAACCTTTGGCACAATTAACTAATCACATTAGACTACTTTGGATAAAATGGGCAGGGTCCCTTATGGGACTTCCAATTTATAACAAAGGGGGAGAGAAATAGACACCCAATTCTCTTCCCTCTACCTTCCTTTACATATATATATATATATGAGAGTGCTCGCTTTGGCAGCACATATACTAAAATCGGAATGATACAGAGAAAAGAGAGACTCTGCTCGTTCTACGGAAGAGGCACACTTGAACAGTCCATTTCTTTTGCACCTCTGCAATCTGGCGCTTCCACCCTCAGTAGAGAATGGATAATCCCAGGGGACCAGCTAAAGGTCTTTTCTTCCGTCCTCCCCCTCTTTTTTCTCTGGACTGTTTAAAAGCACAGTTGTCGAGACTGCACCTCAAAGCGAGGGGCCAGCACTTTCCCAGGTCCGTCTCCCATCGATCGAAAGTGGTAAGACCTGCCCAGGAACTCGCAGACCCAGGCGAGGCTGGTCAAGGCGACACCACCGCGGGATGCGTCCTGGGCGCTGTGCGGGGAGAACCGGCCATGAGCCCCGCACCGGGCTGTGGAGCCCCTCACAGGAGCCGCAGGATCCATCAGTTGCACTCGGAGTAAACTCCGCACCTCCCCCAGGCCCCCGCGGTCGGGCTGCATCCGCCGAGGTCCAGGAGGCGAAGCTGGCACCTCGTGCTGAGAGTGGGGACCCGCGCCCCTGTTCCGCGGGGCTCCGGCTCTTACCCCCACGCCCGGCGCCACCTCCCCATCCTACTCGCGGCTCACCTTTCAGTCTCGGCCACTCCTTGCGGTAGGAGGACCGACCGCTCCGTGGCTCCGGGAGAAAGTCCCCCACTCTCCAGCCGCGGCACTTGTAGGCACAGCGCACATCTGGGCTCTGCCGGGTGGGCAGCGCCCGCCTGGCTGGGCTGGGCGGGGCGCTCCTTCTTGCTGAGCATCCCGGGAGATGTAGTTCAGGGGCGGGCCCTGCATCCCTCCTGTTTCTGTTTCCTCTCACACCTCCAGGGTTTTGCCTTCCCTCTCTACCTCCCACTCTTCTCTGGCACTTCAAAGGAAGCACTTGTCTTCAAAGGTGAGAGTGGAGTCTTCCAACCTCAAATGCAACCACAGGATCGTGGGGAAGGGCGGGAGGGAGAGAGGGTATATTTAGTTGCAACAAGGTGCAGAGCAATCGCATGTTTTATCTCATTTAATAGTCAAAACAAATCTTCAGTATAGATTTTATTAATGCTCACTGCAGATGAGGAAGTAGGCTCAGAGAGATTAAGTACCTCATCCACAGTTACAAAGATAAGAAGTGCTAGCTTCTACAATGACATCCAGGAATGTGGTTATGAAGTCATTGCCTTTCCCACAAAATCAGGAGAAAAGTGAACATCAAGAGTAAGAGATTGTCTTATCCACCAATTTATCCCCTGTGTTGAGTGCAATATCTGGTATCTGTTGAATGTGTTAACATTAATGACTCAAAATTACAATGAGCATAAGTAGTATTCATTATTGCCAAACTGTCTTCTATGCGCTTTAGATAATTTGCTCACTTAATGATCGGAATTAATTTTTAAGGTATTGTAAAAGTCTTCATTTTCACAGAAGAGAAAACTTTGTTACAAAGGAGTAGTTTGTGCAAAGTCATACTGCCTGGTATTCAGCAGCAGTGGGACATGAACCCAAAGAGATCATAAGTACTATGCTGTATGAATGAATGGAAGAAAGGCCATAAGACAAGAAGAGAAGGCATCAAAGGTAAAGGAAAACTTAGAGGTCAAAGCCAGTGAGCTAACTTGGGTCACACCCTCTTCTACCTGGAGTGGACTGCAGGAGCCAACAACTGAAGACCCAGGGAAAGTGTACATTGAGGATCATCTCCAGTTTTTCAGCATCTCCTTTGAGGAGCTCCAGTGTCATTGATTGTTTCCATCTAAGGGGAGCATAAAAAGGATTATAACATTATGACATTTCGCTACTTGTGAGTAGATCACATAAATGCTATGGTTGTTTACTTTCAAGAGATTGAGCAGTTTCCTATAATGACAATAGCATTGCTTTTCCTTTACTTTGGATAAAAGTCACAGCCTCATAGTTACAGGGACTTTACAATCCAGCTCCTTTAAAATCATTTTTCCCCATGATTCTCTTATAGCCAGTTAAACTGCTTGTTCATGACATGTATATTATGGTTTCCTTTGCTCTGTTTCCATTGTTCTTCAGTAACAATATTTTCCCCATTCCATATTCCATTCTTCAAGGACTATATTGTCAAACCTCATTTACAGAGCAACACTCTGTTCTTAGTACTATATGTTCAAAAAGGAATACAAAGTTCCAAAAGGAATGCAAAGGCACTGTAGAATGACCAGAAGAGAGCAACTAAGATGTTGAAAGAACTCGAACTCATGTTAGACAAGGAGATGCTGAAGAAAGTTGGGATGTTTAACCAAAGGAGGAGACTTAGAGAAAAGAAAAACTAGCTTTAAACAATCTAAAGTTTGTAAAATAAAAGAGGAATTTTATGTCATGGTTTAAAAAGGCAAAAGCAGAACCAGTGATAGTAATAGTTGTTATTAGTGCTAGTGTATTATCATCTTAGATTCCTATGTAAGCCCGAAAAGGAAGGCGATATTATTGTACTCATTTTACAATGTAGAAAATGCATTTTGAAAAATGTAGTGTGTTTCTGAAGGTCTGAGAAGTAATAACTGGCAAAGCCCAGATTCTAATTTGGATCTGTCTGATACCAGAATCTGGAATCTTTTCTACCTCAATTTGCCTCTGAACAGAGCTTCACAATCTTTTCCGTAGAAGAGCACACATTTTTTAGAGCACAAAAATAACAGTGAAAGGTTTCTTGTGGCCATTGTCCTATAGCTGTGGCTTCTCCTGGCCCTGAGTAACAACATGGAGGGTTAATGGGGTCATATGCCAGCACATAGGTAATACATTGGAACACCTGAAGACGTCATGATGCAGGCACTGGGAAGCTGTGGGTAGCACTCTCAGATTTAATAAGGAGGCTGATTTGGAATTTAATATAAAGAAGGACATTCTTTCTAAGATTTTGACATGGTATGTCTCATAAAAGTGAATTCTGTATTACTGGAGAGACTTTAAAAAGCAGAGTCATGTATTAGTGATGTTGCAGAGGGGATTGGTCTACTTGGACCTCTATGGTCTTCCTGATGAACCCATTCTAATTTACATCTCTTTCATGGAGTTGTTTTCTTCGAATCCAGCTCCCAAGGATTCTATCACCTATGAACTTTACTAAGACTTGTCAGCACTGGAAATTTTAATATTCATGATTCACTACCTTGTGACATTCCTTGCATGGCTAGGTACCTACTGAATGTGGTTTAACTTCTCAAATGGGTGCTTCAACATCTAGTAGAAATTATAAGTTCCTTAAGGCTACGTGTTGAACATCTTACCATACACTGCAGAAAATTCTGTATTACTATTGAATACAGGGCCTGCAGCCATAGCCCTGTGGAATCCGATCCCATCAGATCTCAGAAGCTAAGCAGGGCGGGGCCTGGTTAGTACCTGGATGGGAGACCGCCTGGAACACCAGGTGCTGCAGGCTTGGGAGAAGGACCTGGCAACCCCCTCCCAAAAATCAATCTGCCATTGAAAACCCTATGAACAGCAGAGAAGCACTGACAATAGTGTTTCCCCTGTTGTACAGAGGGTTGCTATGAGTCGGATACTGACTGGACGGTACCTAACAACAACAACAACAACAATTGAATACAGGGAGAGAAGATGACTAGACTGAGTTGAGACTTGAGATAATTATCTGTCAGCTACTCTCACTTCCTATTTCTATATAGTACATCTGTCTACATACTCTTTAGCATTAAGAACTCAACTCTATGCCAACATAATACAAATTTCCTTCAGAATTTTGCAGGAAAAATAAATAGAAGTGGATTGACAAAGCTCCTGAGAAGAAACGCTCGGTAAAAAAATACTTCTTGCTGGAAAAACATCACTTCTCTCACCTGCATGTTCATGTCTAAAACTTTCCTGAAAATCTGACCCAAGAATAGTATTCAAGAGTCTTTCTTCTTCAACATCCTTAACTTCTTTTAACTCTCCTGATTGGCATTCTAGTGGTATAATACACTTCCCCTAAACTGTCATTTTACATAGAGAAAAGTATCTCATGTGTGTTTTATGCTGCTTTCTATGTGATCTCTCTCCCCAGATAAAATTTAGGCTCCTTGCAAAGCAAGATATTCTTTCTATTAACTTGATGCTATCTATGAGTATGAAATAGTGTCATACATGGTAAACAGTAGTTCCTCTATATGCTTATGAAATAATTGACATTGGTAAAATGATATTAAAATCTACATAATGATTTTGATACTATATAAATTTAATATGGCTCATATTTTCCTATTTACTTGTACTCTAGAGAACAATCATTATTATACTAAGTTAACTAATGGGAAAATAGATTCTGACAAGTAAATTGAGCAGTTAAATCAAAGGTGGTACTGGGACTTTTCACAACCAGTCTCTTGTAATAATTATTGAGTACGTCTTCCAGTTTTCTCTCACTGCTATAATAATAAGAGATAATTGTAAACAAATATGCCTGGTAAACTTAATGTTATCCAGAGAGGCTGAGTGCTAAGAAACTAAGAAAGACATTTTTGCAATAGGCTAGATAGAGGATTAGCCATTTCATGGGAATAGCACAACGCATATGACTTACTTTGTACCCCAGGTTGGTGCTTCTAAACTATGGAAGAATGAAAATGGCCTTAGTTGAAGATAATGAAGATCTTGTTTATTAGTAAGATTCCAGGAACAAAAAGTTATATTAAATGTAAAAGGATTTTTGTTTTCTGTACTTGGGAGTTGAACCCAGGACCTCACACATACTTTGCAAGTGCTCTAATACTCAGCTACACCCCTAGCCCATTTTAAAAAATTAACTTGAAACAGGGTCTCACTAAGTTACACAGGCAACCTCTGGCTTCAATCCTGAGATCCTCCTGTCTCTTCCTCCTAAATTGCTGGGATTACAGGCATGTGCCACCCATTGTGACAGCTCTAAGGATATCTATCTAAGCATATAGTAAGAATGCTTACAGTGGCTATGCAGATATGCTAAATAAATAAAGTATCTGGATACACACAATGGAAGACCTGACCAATTTGAGAACAAGTGTTTTTCCTAAAGAGAGTACTCGCTGATCAATCTGGTTTTTGTTTTCAGTGAATTCAGATATCATTAAAGTCAGATATCCCAATTTTTATTCAAAAATTCAAAATGTTGTAAACACTGTATAAGTCAAATAAAATTGTAAATATGAGAAATATTTATTCTGAGTAATAACAAAATATGTAATTCAGACCCATCTGCTGTTGAGGACAAATAGAAAATCTGCACAAAATATAAAAATCACTTCCTTGAAGACACGCAAAATTAATAAGGTAAAGAAACATGACTGCACAAGAGTCCAGAGAAGAGAGGTTTAAAGAGGCCTATCAGGAGCTGAGAGCTTCTTTGTACTTGGGGATGTTAGTTAAGAAGATAAGGAGAGTAGGATTAGAATCTTGAGCCAACCAACTGAAGGAGCTATAGCGAATCTGGTTCATTCCCTATACTTCAGGTGGTAATCCTGAAAGGTGTCATCCTAACCTTGTGACCCAGGAGTTAGGTCTTTACAGGTAATGGTCTTCAGTTTGTGAGTTTCTCTAAAATTTAATAAAACTGATATCAGAATGCTAGGACCCCAGGTGCCTGACAGAAGAAAATATATGCAGTATAAAAAATATAGTGTCACTTCTAACTCATTTTACCAATAATTTTGCACATATGTTGACTCAAAATGAAAGATAACCATGGAAAAAGCCTATCTCTAAAGGTCACATGCTATACAAATCCATATAAATATTTATACCACTTTCAAAATGACAAAATTATAGAGATGGAGAATAGATTATTGGCAGCCAGAATTAGGGATGGTGGAAGAGGAGGGGGTAGGTATGATTATAAAGGGATAACATGAGGGATTTTTTTTGTGGTAATGGAAAAGTTCTATATCTCAAATAAACAGTGTGCAAGTGGTAACTAAAAGACCAAAATGTATATGGAAAAGAGAACAGAATCACTAGTAATAAAGAAAATGCAATTTAAAACCAGAGTGAAATACCATATTACACTCACTGGAATGGATTAAGTGGAAGAATAGTTGACAACACCAAATTTTAGTACAGTATGGAAGAAGTAGAACCTCATATACTGATAATGGGAATGTAAATTGGGGTAACTACTTTGGAAAATTGAATTAGCCACAAAAGTTAAGTATGACCCAGCAATTTCACTCTTTAATTTATATTCTAAGGAAATGCAGATACATAGGTGGGCACCAAGGTGTGCAAGAAACTGTCCAACAACAATAGAATAGAAAAATAAATTGTAGAATTCTTATATATTGGAATATTATATAATGTATGAACTATAGTTACATCAAATTGGATGAATCTCAGAAAGATAATTGTGAGATATAGAGAAAATATCTTGTATTTATGCAGAGTTGGGTTTTTCTGAGCAAATTTTATGAAATGTTGGATCCTTGGCTAAGAACACAACTTAACAGTTATTTTTCAACTACATAAATAACGAGAGAACTGCAAAGAGACTTACCTAGCACTAGAGGTTTTCATTCTAGAGCCAGGTTTTTCAAGGGGAATGAGGGACAGAGCCTTTGAGACATTTCTAGGTTTAAAAAGCTGGTGACACCTGCGGTTATTTGACTTTGGAGAGATGGATATATACTAAAAAAATTAATTTGAGAACCCAGGATTCTTATATCTAAGGAATGAACTTTTTCTTTTCTTTTCCTTTCTTTTTTTGTGAAGGGAAGAGAAGACAGCTTTCTCCTACTTTTATATATAAATACACAAAATACATTTTTCTCTATTTCTTATCTATAATATAGATTTCATAGTTTCTATACATAGGAAAACTCTTAGTTAACTTCTTGTTACTGTAACAAATACCCAAGACAATCAGCTTATAGAAATAAAAGGCTTATTTTATCTCCTAGTATTGGACAATTCAGTCTGTGATCTATTAGCCCCATCACTTTGGGGCCCGTGGCAAGGCCACATCATGGCAGAGATAATATGGTTGAGCAAAGCCATTCAATTTATAACAAGGAATGAAATAAAGAAAAAGGAAGCCCATTTTTTAGTTCACCTCTCTTTGACTTGGGATTTTTGATATCTGCTTTATACTTGCTAAGTACCCTTCCATTTACTCATTTAAATAATCACTTGTAGATCACCTCTTAACATGACATTCTGGGGAACAGGACCACCTCTGATACCATATTATCATGGACTCCTTTTTTTATTTATTCAATAAATGTTTCAAATCCTTAACTTTCTATCTTCCTCTTATTGCATCCATTTCCAGAGACACTGTCTAGGTTAGGGGACCATTATTCATTGAACTTCTTTTTTAAAATCATTAACAACTTTTGATAATTCAGCTGTTCACTCAACATATTAATTGTCCACAGGTTCTATGCTAAGTGCTTAGAGATACAACAGTGAACTGAAAGTACAAAACCTAACTTCCAGAGAGCTTGCAATCTGGTACAGGATGTACCAATTTAATTGGAATGTAAACCACCATTTTGTAAATGTTACAATAAAGGAAATAGATAATGAAAGGAGAACATGCAGGAAGAGAACCTAGTTCTGGATTAAGGGGTCAAAGTAGATTATTTGATGATCTATTATGTAATAAGGTGAATATAGAAGAAATTATTATTAGAAGAATTGTAGGATGGAGAAGAAGGTAGGTTGAAGATGAACAGTGTGTGACAATTCATAAATGGATTATTGGGACTGAATAAAGTTCATTGTGGTTGTATGTAGTATGGAGAGTGATGGAAAGAATGTCAAGTAATGACAGTGTAAATGTCAACAGGGAACAGATCATCTTTGAGCTTCTAAGTAAAGACAAGGTGTGTAATTCTAAGACCAGCAAAGTGCCAAGTATATTTTTTAAGTAGGAGAATTATAAGATCATATTTGAATTTTGAAAAGATCATTCTAGGGAGTAAATTGAGGATGAAATAACTTGGCATCATCAAATAGCTTACTGCAATCATCCAAGCAAGAAATAGCAGCAATAAAGTTTAATTATAAAGACCCAAGTAAGTTACAAGAAAAAGATATATGCTACAAACTTTCTCAAAAGGAAGCTGAAGTGGCTATGGAAAGTGCTCTTTGGAACAAAAAATATTACCTGGGATACAGAAAAATAATAATGATGAAAAGGAGGTTGGATTGAGGGTATAGCTTTGTGGTAGAGTGCTTACCTAGTATGCACAAAGCTCTGGATTCAATTCCCAATACAGAGAATAAAAAAGAAATAAGAAAATAATAAAAAGATATTTGAAAAGGTGAGTATACCAATACATACATCAAAAAGACACCCAACAATCTTTTTTTTTTTTTTTTTTTTGTGGTACTGGGGGTTGAACCCAGGGCCTCGCGCCTGCATGCTCTGCAAGTGCTGGACCACTGAGTTGCACCTCAGCCCATTTTTTTTACTTTTTGAGACAGGGTCTTGCTAAATTACGCAGACTGCCTCTGGTCTCGAACTTGCGATCCTCCCGCCTCCACCTCCCGAGCCGCTGGGATTACAGGCGTGTGCCACCATGCCCAGCCACACCCAATAATCTTGACTATGAATATATTCCCTGAATCTCTGTGTGACCATATTTCCAGTTCTGGTCAATGGGATATGTGTGGGAATGATGTATGCTAACTTCTAGGCTGAACTACTGAGAAGTCTGAAGTCTCCATCTATCTCTTCACCCTGTCTTCTTTTCTGTATGATTCTAAAATGACTTTGAAACTATAATCAGGATGTAGTCTAAATCACTGAATCACAACTTAGAGGCGAATCACCTGATCCATGTGTCTTAGTCAGCTATCATTGCTGTAGCAAAAAAACTAATCCAAACAAATTTATGGGGGAAGAAATTTATTGAGAACTCATAGTTAAAGAATCAGTCCATAATGTCAACAAGGCAGGCATGGCAGTGGCAGTGGCAGGGCCTGTGATAGATGACCTCACTGCACGGCAGACCAGGAATAGAGACCACAGTTGTGGGTTTGGGGTAAAATCTTCCAAAAGCATAGCCCCTCAAAACTACATCCGCCAAGCTGGGCCCGCCCCCCAAAGTTCCATAGCCTCCTAGGACAACACCACCATCTGGAGACCTAATGTTAAAGCACATGATCTTTGAGGAACACTTTCTATTCACACCATGACACCATGTAAGTCTCAGATGTGAGCCTACAAGGAACTTCTTTTGTGGTGGTGAGGTTTGGGGCTTACTGGGTGCAGCAGTCAGTCTTCACTCCTTAATTTCAGGACTCCATAAAGGACCTCAGAAAGTGGACAGATGATGTGATTTGCTTCTCTACCTATGTAGAAAGTGGTTTAAAGAATTACTGCATTTTGCTTTCCTTTAATATTAAAGGGGGTAAATATCTTATTTTAGCCTTTTTGTACAATTATCATTGTTACTAATCTTTTAAGTGATCTTTTTCCATACTTAAACTGAGTTATCTTTCTTCTTGACTTTTCCTCTCTGATCTGAAAGGAGAGATCCTTTCTCACAAAATAGACATGCTTGAAATGGCTAACATTTTACAGCTATATTTCATATTTTTAAATAGACATCAGAGGAATCACTAAGTTGGATTCACGTAATTACAAAGCATATATCTTTATAGTAGTATTTTCCCATATAATTCCTATAAAACTAATAAGCAAAACCTAATATATGTATTTATACTAGTTTATAGGATATAAGTAAGTAATCCTAGAGGAAAGTATTCCATGCTTTAAAAATTCAGTATTTTTATGACTACAGTGCTTTTGAGGCACTTTGATTTGCTAATGTATGATTTAAAGCTCCAAAGGTAAGACATGTTTTTAAAGTTTTCCCAAGCTTATAGGATTATAATAGGATGATGGATCTTTTATTTTTCACTAAGCAACTTGTGGAACTGGTGTTGTATAAAATAAACCTTGGGATACAACTGTTATAAAAGGAATATTTTTTCAAAATCATGTCAGATAATAATATTTCATATTTGATCCATATTTTTCAAGGCCCTTTATGGTTCAACTCTGTTATGCTGTTAGGTTACTTTATCTATTATCTGTTGTTATTGGATTATCCACATTAACAGGTATCTTAGGCATTGGTGTGCTTCAGTAGTGTTTTTAAAAATGTCATTAGACTTTAAAATACATTATTTGACTACAGTATTTCATCATTGTCATTAGTCTCAGAATCACTTTTCTGACTCTGCCTGTGTCTTCTTTATTTATACCTCTTTAGTGTAGGTTCTTGTCTTCTGTTGTGTGGACTATGGGAGAAGGATGTCACAATACACTCCTGAGGCAATCCCAAAACAATCAGCTGTTGAAAACCCTACGAGGGTCACTATGAGTTGGACATAACTAGATGGCACCTAACAACAAAAACAATACCTTGTCTATGATCTTGAATTTCTAATTTATACTAACACTGCCCATGGATTGATCTTTATGGGAAAAAAATCTGATCATGACAACTTGAAATCCTGAACTTAATTTCCACTACTTAAATTTGACTTAGAACTTAGTGATCTCTCATAGTTCTTATGAAAAATGTTACATTTCTTCAATTCTAAGTCTTAATTACTAAGTATTTAAATACTGCTTCCTTTTTGTTATTGTTAATCTTCAAGTGGATATTCTCTTAGATTCTTGGACTCCTAGGTCTATTTTCTTCATCATTAACCCATTTTCTTCATATCTATCTTTTTATCCACTTGTGTTGCATTTAAAATGGATTTCTAGGTTCAATCTTCTATCAGTAACACAGTCGTTTCATAAATGTTCTTTAATGTTGACTGTATTGGGCCAAAGTTAGTGTTTACTACTTTTAAGCCATGATATTGTTATTGTTGTTAGGTGCCATCAAGTCAGGTCTGACTCATAGTGACCCTATGTACAACAGAATGAAACACTCCCTGACACTGCCATGCCTAGCACTATGTCAGTGCTTCTCTGCTGTTCATAGAGTTTTCAATGTCTGATTGTTTTGGGAGTAGATTTCCATGTCCTGCTTCCACTTTTGTAATGCTGGTGATTGAAACCATAGCCTCAGAGAGTGCAGAGCAGCACTCTACCAACTGAGTTAAATGCCAGCCCTTAAGGGGAAGCTGCTTTGAAGGAATTGGTGAAATGCAAGGCTCCAGGAATTGATGGAATATGAATAGAGATGTTTCAACAAACAGATATAGCACTGGAGGTGCTAACAGGTTTATGCTAAGAGATTTGGAAAACAGCTACCTGGCCAGATGACTAGAAGAGACCCATATTTGTGCCTATTCCCAAGAAAGGGGATCCAACCAAATGTGGAAATTATCAAGCAATATAATTAATATCACAGCAAGTAAAATATTGCTAAAGATCATTCAAAGATGACTGCAGCAGTATATACACAGGAAACTGCTGGATTCAGAAGAGGGTGTGGAACCTGGTTTAGATGTCAGATAGATATTAGCTGAAAGCAGAGAATACCAGAACAATGTATATCTATGTTTTATTGACTATACAAAGGCATTTGATTGTGTGGATCATAATAAATTATGGATAACATTGGGAAGACTGAGAATACCAGAGCACTTGACTGTACTTAGGAGGAATCTGTACATGGACAAGGAGGCAGTCATTCAAACAGAATGAGGAAACACTGCCTGCTTTAAAGTTAAGAAAGTTATGTATCAGGGCTGTTTCCTTTCACCATCCCTGTTCAATCTCTGTGCTGAGCAAATAATCCAAGAAGCTGGATTTTATGAAGAAGAATGTGGCATCATGACTGGAGGAAGACTCCTTAACAAACTGCATTATGCAAATGACATAACTCTGCTTGCTGAAAGTAAAGAGGATTTGAAACATTTACTAATGAAGACCAAATAACACAGCCTTCGGTATGGATTGTGACTCAATACCCACAAAGCAAAAAGCCTTACACCTGGGTCAGCATGCAACTTCAAGATTAATAGAGAAAAGATTGAGGTTGTCTAAGACTTTGTTTTACTTGGTTCTACAAAAGCACCCACAGAAGCAGCAGTCAAGAATTCAAAAGATACATTACTTTGGGAAAACACGGTTGCAAAAGACCTTTTTAAGATGATGAAAGGTAAAGATGTCATACTGAAGATGAAGGTGTGCCTAAGTTATGCCATGGCATTTTCAGTCACATCATATGGTTGTGACAGCTGGACATTGAAAGGGAGACAGGGAAAGAATTGATGCTTTTGAATTATGGTGATGGAGAAGAATATTGAATATACCATGGACTGCCAAAAGAACCAACAGATATGTTCTAGAAGAAGTAAAACCAGAGTGTTCATTGGAAGGTAGGTTGTCAAGACTGCATCTTACATATTTTGGACGTGTTAGGAGGGACCAATCCTTGGAGAAGCATATCATGTTTGAGACAGTGGCAGATCAATGAGAAAAAGGAAGACCTTTAATTAGATGGATTGACACAATGATTGCAACAATGGGCTTAAACATAAAAGAGATTTTGTGCCTGGTGCACAATTGGGGAGCGTTTCATTCTTTTGTACATAGGGTCCCTATGAGTTGGACTTGCCTCAAGGGCACCTAACAGCAAGCACCATGTAACACTGAATATTTTTTATGAAAGTACTGTATGTTTCAATTTCCTTATATGTGAGATTGTCATTATTACCATTTTTCTTAGGTGTCATGGAATTGGGTCTAACTCACAGTGACTCTAAGTAAAACAGAACAATATACTACCTGGCATTCTGCCATGCCCAGCATTATGCCAGTGCCTCTGCTATTTATAGGATCTTCAATGGCTGATTGTTTGGGGAGTGGGCTGCGGGTTCTTCTTGCAAGCCTATATCACCTAGTATTCTGAGGCTGTCTCCCATTGAAGGACTCACAAGGCTTAGCTTCCAAGATCAGATACCATGGTGGTATGGCTGTAGACAGATATAAGATACAGTTAATGTTACTGTTTATTTGACTATTATGGGGAGTAAGTACTTAGGTCACGGTCTGACAGCTATTAAATGATCAAATACCTTACATCATTTTTTAACTTATCAATTGTATTTTAGCTGTCTAGTCTATTAATTTTTTAAATTTTAGCAATTATGTTTTTTACTTTCTCACTATTTAATTTTTTCTTTTCTATAACCATCTGTGATATTTCTTATTTTATAAATGTGTTGTGCTCCCTTAACTCTTCATGGGTATTAATTATACATATCCTCAATTTTATAACCACTACCCATTTTTACTGCTCTGATAACTATTTATTGGGTTTAAGTCTTCTGTTTAGTCTATTTTTCATGACATGTCTTTTCTCAGATAGCTGGCTATTTTTTATTGTGCTCATCCTCATAGCAAGAATTTTCTATTGGATTTGATGCTCCATCTGTTTTGGTAGCTTCCTTGAAGTGGCTTCATGTTTCTTCAATCACAGCTCATCTGGGTTTCATATTTTAGAAATTCCTCCTGATTTCCAACCCACTGAGTCCTCTATATTTCTGAAAGTAGCCTGTACTTTCAGAGAAAGTTCTATATGAGGTACCCTATGCTTGCCTCTTTCTTCTCTCCCAACATAAGCTCCAGTCTCATAAACTGTTAAATTTAACACATTTTCCCTCCTGTACCCACTGTGATGGTTTATCTTGTTTGTCAATGTGATTGGATTGAGAGATGCCTAGGGGATTAGTAAAGCACATTTCTGCATCTGCTGGGGAGGTGATGGAAACTGTGGAAGGTGCAGCCTCTTTGGAGCAAGTAGCACTTGGGGGGTGTCTTTGAAGGGCACATCCTGCCCCTTCCTGCCTTTGTTCTGCTTCCTGACTGCCAGGAATTTAACAACTCTGCCCTACCATGCCTTTCCCACCATGAGGTACTTACACCTCTAAAACCATGAGTTGAAATAAATCCTTCCACCTTGTTTATGTCAGGCACTTTGTCATAGACATGCAAAGTCTGATTATCACAGAAACACAATTTCCCTTTTCTCAATCTGCCTCCTCCACTTAGGATAGCTGGTTCTAAATTTCACTCCTCCGACTTGTTGGTCCAGACAGCACTGATGCATGAGTCATCTTTGCTAGACTATAGTTTTCTCTATAAGCTTCTTCTTACCAAGCTTTCTCCACCCTGGCTGCAACTGGCCACTACTTTCTTGTTCCTCAGCTTAACCTCTTTATACCTCAGCTTAACCCATCAGAACACCATCCATGTATTAGTATCTCTGGTTTTCTGTGGGGAACTCTAGTCATAATTTAGCCCTTGATCTCTTCTCTTCATTTCTAGGCTAAAGGGGGCAGTTATCAAGGAATGTCTTCCAATTTAATGAGCTTGGAACTAAATAAAAGTACAAATTGGGAAGCTGAGAAAGATTTAAATAGTACTATGTAAGGGAAGAAGGGGAGGAAGGCAAATCATGAGTAGAAGGAGGCTAGAACAGAGGGAATTTGGAAGAGGCGTGAGGAGAGAAAAAAACAACACAGTGAGAGATTAGGGAAGATTCTTTGTGTGAGTAGGATGGGAAGAGGCAAAGAAGAGTAGGATGGGAAGAGGCAAAGAAAAAAGGATAACTAAAAAACTTTTCAGTACAAAATGGAGTTTTCATACCTCCAATTTTTTTAGCTAGATATATTTCAATATTCAAGAAGGATTTTTAAAAATTAATTTTGTTTAATTGCTAACCAACAAAATAATTGCACATATTTATAGGATATAGCAAAATCTTTGATACATGTACACATTGCGTAATGATCATGTCAGGACAATTAGCAAATCCATTATTTTTAACATCACTCTTTTGTGGAGAGAAAATTCATAATCTTCTCTTCTAGAAATTTTGATATGTGAATTATTATTAACCATAGTCACTCTACTGTCCAATAGAACATCAGAAGTCATTTATCTTAACTACACTGTATACTCTGGACCAACCTCCCTACACCCAGCTCTCAAGCCTCTGTTAACCACTACTCTATTCTCTACTTCTTTGAGATCAACTTTTTCTGATTCCACACAAGTGAGATCAGGGATACTTGTCTTTTTTGCCTACCTTATTTCACTTAATATAATGCCCTTCAAAGCTGGGCACGTATAATCCCAGCGGCTCTGGAGGCAGAGATAGGAGGATCACAAGTTCAAGACCAGAGGCAGTCTGTGTAGCTTAATGAGACCCTGTCTCAAAAAGTAAAAAAAAAAAGGGGGGGCTGGGGGTGCAGCTCAGTGGTCCAGCACTTGCAGAGCATGCAAGTGTGAGGCCCTGGGTTCAACCCCCAGTACCACACACATACACACACACACACACAAATATATATATATACCCATTTATATATATATATATATATATATATATATATATCCCTAACCATATATATATATATATATATATGTTTATATATATTATATATATAAATATATATATATATGTGTGTGTGTGTGTGTGTATATATATATATATATATATATATATATATATATATATATATATGTCCCTAACTCTCTCTATATATATAATGCCCTCTGGTTCATCCACGTTATTAGGAATGACAGGATTGCATTCTTTTTCTTGGCTGAGTAGTGTTCTATTGTGCATATATGCTACATTTCATTATCCATTCATCTGTTAAGCACTGCAGCTTTTGTTTGTGCTTTTATTTGGTTTGGGATTTTTCTCTATTGTAATTTAAGAAGCTAAAATTACATACATAATATGTAATTGCATATAAAATATATTTCGTAAAAGCCCCAGTATGATCTGTGGCAGCACCCTGTGGTCAAACACATTAATATTTTCTTCAGCAAATAATCTGGATACTCACACGATTTGAACAAAGAGGGCAAGTAACCTTACATAAGGTCACATTTGGTTTTGCTGCCAAAATGAGTTTACTACCAATTAATAAAAGTTCTTTCAGCTAAAGGGTTTATTGGATTTTAGCCTGATAACTGTGCAGAAGCCTTAGATAACCCTTGTTTTCAACTCTCCACCAGGCACTCCTGGTCTTGTCTGGCCTAATTAATTTCTCTGTGGTCAAATGCTGAGTCATTGATTGGTCTATTAATGGGGTGGCTTTCCTTCCTATCCCATCCTTCAGCTGCCTAGGCCAGGCACAAGGTGTCACAAGGTGACAGCAGGGGTCCAAGAGAATGACTGCAAGCATGCAAGGCCTGGAGGGGTAGGCTCAAACTGGCACACAGTCATCTCCAACACATTGTCTTGTCAAGTCAAGTCACCAGTCTAGCTTAGATTCAAGGGACAGAGGAATAGATTCTACCTCTTTTCTTTTACTTTCCCAGTACTGGGTTATTGAACCCAGAGCATCACACATACTAGGCAAGTGCTCTACCACTGTAGATAAATTACCTCTTAGTGGGGATGGCATATAAAGTCTGATGACAGGAATGTGGAATATTTTGGACAATTTTTCCAATCAAGCTAATGTTATGATACAGTGCTTAGTTTGAACACATAGTTGGAACCAATGGTTTCTGTGGAGACCCAATCATATATTCATTGATTGCCTTACCAAAATCAACTTCCTATAATTTTCTTTTCTAGCAACACTTGGATTTCCCCTAAAGTAACTGTCATCTTTGATGTGGCAACTTTGTGGTTTGGAGGAGATTGACTCTGTCCTCTCCTCAATGGCACAGATCAATAAATCTAATCTCATTCAACATGCTACAGTGATTGGTTCAGGGAAAATAAGGAAAAAGTTCTAAGCCAAATCAAATATGGAACTTCTTTAGCCATAATTAGCTCATAAATAGTTCAGTCAACATCAGGTTCAAAATTGTGATCAATGGCTGAATGTAGAAGATGTGTGTAGATCCTGTTTGTGCTTATAGCACAATGTAAGTTAGCTTGAGGAAAAAGCTGACAGACAAAAGGAAAGAAGCTGCAGAATAACCTAAAAACAGAATGAACATGAAGATTCTTTGAGCTTCTTGGTAACTTAAGCCAACAAACCACCAGCTTGAGTTGGGTTTTCTGGCATCTATGAGAACATTTGGGCTGGGATTTAGCTCAGTTGGTAGAGTGCTGCGCTGCAGTCTCTGAGGTCCCAAGTTCAATTTCCAGCACCGCAATAAATGGGAGAAGGACCTGGCAATCCACTCCCAAGGCAATCCCGAAACAGTCAGCCATAGAAAACCCTATGAGGGTCACTATGAGTCAGATACAGACTCGACGGCACCTAACAACAACAACAACAATGAGAACATTTAAAGTGATAAATTTCTATCTTATTAGATTCCCTTGAGGTTGTAGTAGGATTATTTTATCTAACTTCCAAGTTTCAGTATAATGCCTGTCTTTCATTATACATATAAAATACTAAAAAGTGTTTAAGAACCTTATATAACCTGAAACCTACAACAATATAGGTGTCCTATATGAAAAAGTGCCTGCAGCTTTAGCACTGAGGCGTCCGATTCCAGCAGATCTCAGAAGCTAAACAGGGTGCGATGAAAGACTGCCTGGGAACACCAAATACTTGGAAGTAGGAGCTTGGGAGAAGGACCTGGCAACCCACTCCCCAAAATAAATCCTCCATTGAAAACACTATGAATAGCAGAGAAGCATTGACAATAGTGTTTCTCACAGTGTTGCTATAAGTCTGACACTGACTTGACAGCACCTAATAACAACAACATATGAAAAAATAGAAGAAATAGCCATAAATAAGAAAACAGACAGCAGTAAGTTGACACTAATTTATAGGACTCAGTTTGTAGTTATGAAATGAATGCATAAATCAGCTAATAAATGCAAAACTTAAACCTGAAATTAGTCATTCTGTATAGTTTTCATATTTTGCTATGATCATAGTTTTTTTAAAAATGCTACAAATGAATGCCTTGAGTTAAAAAAATAAAACCTGAACACAAAAAAGGCGCTAACCAAAATGAAGGAAATGTTCCAAAAAAGGACATTCCAATCACTTTTTATGCATAATGGAGTTTCAGAACTGGAGGATAAGAAAAAAATAAACCAAATAAGAATTGAAGAACAAATTCACAGTGAATACCATGAACATGGCAGTTTTACAAATAGCACTTTCATTCTGTAAACTCTATAAGCAAGCAAAGGCTAATTCCCTAAGTCATAATTAACATTTCAAAATCATTATTCCTAGTAAAAGACATTTGGTTATCTGGTAGCGGCTGTTGCAAAGATTCACTAGCATGGATGCTTCACTTAAAATGGGAACCAAATAGCAGTGGGAACTGTTAAAAATCTGTGAGACAGACCAGGGCTCTTACATGGTGAAAATTCTGTCATTCTTTGATCTTAATGAGAATTATAATGTACCTTATGCTTTTGTCTGCAACATAAAACTTTTCTTTTAAAAAATCAAGACAAAGTGACTTTAAACAGCAATAGAAATGAAGGCTAAATATTGGGAAAAACAATATAATGAACTGTAAAATATGTAATGACAGTGTGTCACTGTGCAAAATCAATGTCACTGTCATGTCTGCTATGCTATGGCATACACCTATCAAAAACATTTTAGAAATAATTAAGTAGATCATGATAGTATTACTCTATCTCCCCCACACTGTGGGGGCAGAAAGTGTAACTCAGTACCAAATTCTCTTAACCCTGCAGAGCCCTCACTTCTATTTTTATGCATCTATTAAAGTCTTACATATTCCTTACAGTCATAACACATGTGAATATTGCATGTATTTCTTTAAGACTTAGGATTATAATCATGTTCAGATACAGTCTTTGAATAATACCAAGGAAAATGAAATAGCAAATTTCAAGTACAAAGCAATTTGTTTTATCCACCCTCTGCCTAGTTAGAGCTGTGAAATTTTTGTCATGATGACTTGCAGTCTGCCATTTAGGGCTTCACACATTTAGTAAAATTTATTGAGCATACACTCTGGTCAAGCACTATGTTAGATGCTAGGAATTCAAAGACAGGAGAATGTATAATTAATATCTCTACTTCAAATATTTCCCAGTGTAGTATAGGCTATCTATCCTGTAGAAGAAACATTGCCCTTACCTTCTCTATTATCTTAAAAGTGCCAGGGAAGTCCCAGTGTTTTGGGCCCAGAAGCAATTGCTCTTATGTATTAAATGTCTCACAGCCAATTTATCTATCTAAAAGACACCTTAAACATCTGAACCTAATTCAGTGGCTCTGATGAACCAGTGTAAATACCTGACACTGCTGAGCAGACTGTCCTAATAACTTTCATAACCTGGGAAATTCCCTTTCCTCTGTCTTCTTTCAACAACAGGGAGCAACCAAGCTCTCTTGGGGTAAGATTTAAAAAAAAAACCTGAAAATTATCAGAGATGGAAGCATTCATCTGATCCTCAAGCTAACCCTAAAGGGAAATAGTTGGCACATTTTTTCATAGAAACTGTAATGAAGTAAGAGGAGTCCAAAGAAATTCTCCTTCCATCTAGCCATGGATTAAGAGTGAAAGACGCTATTAAAGGTCTCTTATCAACACTATTAAAGGCCTTTTATCCTCATAAATATTTTAAATATTATGACCAGATGTGTTTGCTACTTCTCTTTTAATTGAGCTGTGGGAATCTAATCACTGGAGACATTTGGCACTTCTGATTATCCCCAGGGGTTTTCCTGTTATCTCTTCTGCCCCCTGAAAAAGCTGACCTTCAACAGTTTGATGATGTGAGAAAGACACTGATTTCAAATTAATACAGATTTTCAGATTCTGTGTCAGTGTGAGTATATTACTTTTAGAAGAATTCTACTTTTAGAATTTATCACTTACAAAATCATGTATATCTGGAAATGCATGATGCAGAAATGTGCGAGTATCATAGTCATGTATCTCAGACCTTGAACTTATTATCTCTTAAAAAATAAATTGAACATGCATTTCTACTGATCCCTTTTGAATAGGTTAGAGACTGAGCAGTTTTAGTTTTGTGTCAGTGTTCCCAAATCCTGTACACAGATCTCTGCAGCCACATTTATCGCACTATTTGCTGTCTCCAGTTCCCATCTCCCACGTGAAAATGTGAGCTCCCATAGGGGAAGGATTATTGTTTATTCACCACACTATCCCCAGTGCCTAATAGAATGTGGAAGCAAAAAGTCAAAGAGTATTGGATAAGAAATAGGAAGGGGAAATGGAGGGAAAGAAGACAAGATGAAGGAATATAACAAAAGCACATGCAAAAACGTTTCAATGAATGTGGGAGGAGATGGTTGCAAGCCCTCCACTGTAATATCCATTTGTCCAACTTGTTATATTTTTCAAAATATTAATGTGATGTATCTGTCAAAGAGTAGAAGACTTGTCCTCTATTCAAGAGTAGAAGACAACTTCAAATACATTATAGGATGAGGGTAATTTAGTAAACTATTTAAAAACACAAAGACTCCCAAAGCCTATTTTATTAGGAAGCCTCAAAAATACCATAAAATTACAATGTAACCTCAAAATATGTAGTTTCTATGGCTGATTAAAACTGGCTCAGCAATCCCACTTTTGGGCATTTATTCAAAAGAATTGAAATCAGGATTCCAAAGAAATATTTGCATTCCCATTTTCATGGTAGTGGTATCCACAACAGCCACGAAGCAGAAACAACCTAAATATCCATGAGTGAATGAATGGATATGAACAATGTGGATATACATGAAAGATATTATTGCTCAGCCTTAAAATCAGAATGAACACTATAGCATGTAACAACATGGATGAATCTTGAGGCCATCATGCCTAATGAAATAAGCCAGTTACAACAAGACAAATACTGTAAGAATCCACTTAAATGAGGGATATAAAATACTCAAACTCATAGAAGCAGAGTAGGCTAGTGGTTTCCAGGGAATGAAGAGAGGGAGAAATGGGAAATTGGTAATTAAGAACATAAAATCTCAATCAGGTAAGCTGAATAAGTTCTAGAGATTTGCTGCATAAGATTTTCCTCATAGCTAACTATACTCTATTGCCCACTTAAAGATTTGTTAGAAGGGCAGATCTCATATTGCATATTTTTGCCAAAATGAAATTATTCTTTTAAAAGAGAAAAGATTTTTCTTTAGAGGCATGAAACTTGAGAAAAAGAGAGTTTAAAGAGAAGCTTCACTTTTGCTCAATACAATTCTGTTTCAGTTGATATGTGTATGTGTATTGCTAGAGATCCAATCCAAGGCTTGTGTATGCTAGACCAGTGCTATACCACTGAGCCACATTCTTAACCCATATGGTTCTATTCCATATTCAATATTTTACCTGCTGATAAAGCCTCAGTACCTAGTATATAACAGAAATAAATACAAGTTTGTCAATAAATAATGAGAAAATTTCAAAAGTTTTTTGATTTGACCAAGAGGTGGGGTCTTTGTTGTATTCTCCATGAAACAGAGTAGGGATATTTCTCATTATTAACAAATAGAATGGAGCAGAAGCAACAAAAAATGACTTCCAAGGACAGGTGAAGAATGGTGATGCAGTTTCCATGCTGTTTACTGGAACACTGCATCTACCAAGTCTGACTACACTGACGCCAATATGTTAGAGAGGTCATGTGGAGGAGCTCAGTGGACATTCCAGCTGAGGGCCAGTGAACAGTGTCAATCAATGGCTCACTGTGTGAAGAAGTCATTTGAGATATCAAGTCCCAGGGAGCCTTTATATAAAAGCAGCCCCAGTCATGCAGTTGACTGGGATCAACTATAGGAGAGACTAAAATTGAGAACTGTTCAATTGAACTCTTCTTAAATGGATGACCACAAAACTGTGAGCAAAATAAAATAGCTGTTTTGTAAAAAAGTTTATTTTTAATTGACAAATAAAGATAGTATATATTTATGGCATACAATTTGCAATTTCATTTTCCTTGATGTTACTTACAGAATGTGTCTGAACATGGTTATCATCCTAATCATAAGTCTTAAAGAAATGCATGCAATATTCACATGTGTTATGACTGTAAGGAATATGTAAGACTTTAATAGATGCATAAAGATAGAAGTGAGGGCTCTGCTGGGTTAAGAGAATTTGGTACTGAGTTACAATTTCTGCCCCCACAATGTGGGGGAGATAGAGTAATACTGTCATGATCTACTTAATTATTTCTAAAATGTTTTTGATAGGTGGATGCCATAGCATAGCAGACATGACAGTGACATTGATTTTGCACAGTGACACACTGTCATTACATATTTTACAGTTCATTATATTGTTTTTCCCAATATTTAGCCTTCATTTCTATTGCTGTTTAAAGTCACTTTGTCTTGATTTTTTTTCTTTTTTCTTTTTCTTTTTTTTTTTTTCCAGTACTGAGGGTTGAACCCAGGACCTCATGCTTGCATGCTTTGCAAGTGCTGTACCACTGAGCTGCACACCCAGCTCATTTTTGTACTTTTTGAGACAGGGTTTCACTGAATTATGCAGACCTGCCTCTGGTCTCAAACTTGGGATCCTCCTGCCTCTGCCTCCTGAGTGGCTGGGACTACAGGCATGTGCCACCATGCCTGGCTTTATTTTTCTTCTTTAAATTTCATACAGTATAACGAATTTCATTGTGGGATATTCATATCATTACATCCTTTACTTTGCATTTGTTCTCTCTCTCTTTACCCCTCTATGTTGCTTCTCCCCTCCCTCCTGCCTGTCCCATCCCCGTTGCCTTCTCTTTACTCTCCATCAAATGAGTCCCCTTGTCCATTATAATCTCAGCTATATACAATCTTATATATAATTATATATATATACATACATATATATATATATATATATATATAATTTCCTTTAAAGAATATCTAGCTTCTGCATATGAATGAAACATGAAATATTTCACTTTTTGAATATGAAATATTTTCTTAAAATGATGATCTCCAGGTCCATCCATTTTGCTGCAAATAACATTTCATTTTTCTTTATGGCTGAATAGTATTCCATTGTGTAAATGTGCCACATTTAAAAAATCCATTTTTCTATTAGAGGATATCTGGGCTGATTCTATATCCCTACAATTGTGAATAGGGGTGTAATAAATGTAGAAGCGCAGGTGTTTCTGTGTTATGATGATTTATCTTCCTTTGGGTATACACCCAGAAGTGATATAGCTGGATTATATGGCAGTTCTATTTTTAGTTTTCTGAGAAACTTCTACACTGATTCCATAGTGGATGCCCTAGTTTAAAGTCCTACCAATTGTATAAAAGCATTCCATCACCTCCCCCACATCCTGTCCAGTATTTGTTTATGCTTGTTTTGTTGATATTAGCTATTCTGGTTGGGGTAAGATGGAAGTGATGGCTAGCTAGAGATGTTGAATATATTTTCATGTGCTTATCGGCCATTTGTATTTCTTATTTTGAGACTTGTCTATTCAGTTCTGTTTCCTACTTATTAATTGGATAATTTGTTTTTATGGTGTTTAATTTTCTGAGTTCTTTATGTTGTTATTGTTGTTGTTAGGTGCCATTGAGTCAGTATCTAACTCATAGTACCCCTACATACAATAGGTGAAACATTATTGTTGGTGCTTCTCTGCTGTTAAGAGGGTTTTCAATGGCAGATTGATTTTTAGGAGTGGCTTGCTGGGTCCTTCTCCCAAGCCTACGGTATCTGGTGTTCCCAGGTGGTCTCCCATCCAAGTACTAACCAGGCCTGACCTTGCTTAGCTTCTGAGATCTGAAGGAATCAGATGCCATAGGGCTAAGGCTGCAGGTTAAACCTCTGTCAGATGTATAGTTAGAAAAGGGTCTCTCCCATTTTGTTGTTGTTGTTGTTAGGTGCTGTGGAGTAGGTATCTGACCCATAGCGACCCTCATAGGGTTTTCAATGGCTGACTGTTTCAGGATTGCCTTGGGAATCCTTCTCCCCTCCCATTCTGTAGGCTCTCCTTTTGCTCTGTTGTTTGCTTTTCTGTGCAAAAGCTTCTTGATTTCATATAATCCCATTTGTCAATTCTTGATATTGTTTCCTGGGTAATCAGGGTCTTATTAAGGAAGAATCTGCCCATATTTATATGTTAAAGTGTGATCCCCACCTTTTCGTCTAGTTATTTCAGAGATTCTGGTTTTATATTGAGATATTTGGTCCATGTTGAATTGATGTTTGTACCAGGTGAGAGGTATAGATCTGTTTGCATTCTTTTAGATATGAAGATATCTAGAGGACATCTATTCATTCTTCCAGATATCCAATTTTCTTAGCATCATTTGTTGAAAAGACTATTTTTTCCAATATATGTTTTTGGTACCTTTGCTGAAGGTTAGGTGGCTGTAGCTGTGTGGGTTTATATTTGGACCTTCTATTTTGTTCCATTGAGTTTCATGTCTGTTTTTGTGCCAGTACCAGCCTATGGCTCAAAACCATTATTATGGTCCTGTAATACAGTTTAAAGTCAGGTACTCTAATGTCTTTTTTTGTTTTTGCTGTTTAGAATTGTTTTGGCTGTGTGAGGGTCTTTTATGTTTCCAAATGAATTTTAAAGTTGTTTTACCTATTTCTATGAAGTATATCATTAGAATTTTGATGGTGATTACATTGAATCTGTAGATTGCTTTTGGCAGTACAGCCATTTTCATAATATTAATTTTTCTTATGCATGAGCAAGAAAAGTCTATCTTCTATTGTATTTTTTATTTTTTTTTAGTATTTTGATGTTTTGTTGTAAATATCTTTAGATTCCTTGCTTAGATTAATTCCTAGATATTTTATTTTGAGGGGAGGGCTATAGTGAATGGGATTGTTGTTTTGATTTTTTTCTCATCCTGTTCATTATTGGTGTATAGGAATACTATTAATTTTTGAACACTGATTTTGTATCCTGCTACTTTGCTGAAGGAATTTATTAGCTCTAAGAGTTTTCTAGAGGAATCTTTAGGGTCTTTTAAGTGTAGGATCTGGCTGGGATTTAGGTCAGTTGGTAGAGCGCTGAGCTGCAGTCTCTGAGGTCCCGAGTTCAATTCCCAGCAGTGCAAAAATGGGAGAAGGACCTGGCAATCCACTCCCAAGGCAATCCTGAAACAGTCAGCCATTGAAAACCCTATGAGGGTCGCTATGAGTCATATACCAACTCGATGGCACCTAACAACAACAACAACAATATAGGATCATGTCATTTGCACATGAAGATAATTTGGCATCTTCATTCTCTACTTATATCCCTTTTATTTCCTTCACTTGCCTTATTGTTCGGGCTAGAACTTTGATCATTATATCGAGTAAGAGTGAAGAGAACTGACACTCTTATCTCATTCCTGATATTAAGGGGAATACTTTAGGATAGTATTGGCTGAAGGTTTGTCATATGATGTTGAAGTATGTTCCTTCTATACTTAATTTCTTCAGTGCTTTTATCATGAAGGGATTTTGGCCTACATCAAAGGCTTTTTCTGCATCTGTTGAGATGATCATGTGATTTCTGTCTGAGTCTGTTGACGTGTTATATTGCATTTATTGATTTGCCTATGTTGAACCAGCCTTGCATCTGTGAAATGAAGCCTATTTGGCTGTGCTGTCTGATCTTTTTTTTGTGTTATTGTATTTGGTTTACAAGTATTGAGGATTTTTGTTTCTGTGTTCATCAGAGAAATTGTCTATAGTTTTATTTGTTTTGTTGTGTCCTCTGGTTTTAGTATCAGGGTGATACTGGCTTTACAGAATGAATTTGGAAGTATTTCTTCTCTTTCTATCTTATGAAATAGTTTGAGGAGGATATGAATTAATTCCCCTTTGAAGGTTTGATAGAATTTGCCTGTGAACCCATCAAGATGTGGGCTTTTCTTTGTTGGAAGATTATTGCTGCTTCAATTTCATTACTTGTTATAGGTCTGTTTAAATTATTTATATCTTCTTGGTTTAATTTTGGTAGGTCATAGGTGTTAAGGAATTTATCTATTTCTTCTGTATTTTCCTTTTTTGGGGGAGTACAGGTTCTCAAAGTAACCCTGATACACTTCTGTGTTTTATAGGTATCTTTGGTAATGACCATTTTTTCATTTCTGATTTTATTAATTTTGGGTGTTTTCTCTTTCTTTTTTTATTGGTAAGTTTGGCTAAGGGTTTGCTGATTTTGTTTATATTTTCAAAGAACCAGCCGTACTTTCATTGACTCATTGAATTATTTTTTCATTTCCATTTCATTAAATTCTGCCTTGATCTTTAATATTTCTTTTTGCCTGGTAGTTTTAGTATTGGCTTGTTGTTTTTCTAGTGATTTAAGCTGTATCATTAGGTTACTAATTTGAGACATTTGTAGATTTGAATTTCCCTCATAAGTCTGATTTGACTGTTTCCCAGCAGTTTTGATAAGTTGTGTTTTTATTTTCATTTGATTATGGGAACTTTTTAGTTTCCTTTCTGATTTTGTCAGTGACCCATTGATCATTTAGAAGTGTATTATTTCATTTCCATGTGTTGGTAGCATTTTTGTTATTCTCTTGCTGTTGATTTGTAGTTTTGTTCCATTGTGATCAGATAAGATACATGGAATGACTTCAATATGCTTATATTTGTTGAGGATAGTTTTGAGAACTAAAATGTTGTCTAATTTAGAGAATGTTCTGTGTAGTGCAGAGAAGAATGGGTGTTCTGTACCTTCTGGGTGAAATATTCTGTAAATGCTTATTAAGTCTAGTTGTTCTATGTTGTTATTTAAGTTCATGGTTTCTTTATTGATTTTTTTTGTTTGGATGATCTATTAATGAAAGTAGGGTATTGAAGTCCCCCATGCTTATTATATATGGGTCTATGTGTTCTCTTATGGCCAGTAATTTTTGTTTTATAAAATTAGGTGTGCAGTGTTCAGTGCATAGTTATTTAAAATCATTATGTCTTCTTGGTTAACTGTTCCCTTTATTAATATGTAGTGACCCTCTTTATGCTTCTGATTAATTTTAGTTTAAGGCTGAAATCAACTTTGTCAGATGTCAGTATAGCAACTCTTCCTTTGTTTGGCTTCTCCATCCTTGTTAAGTCATTTTTCATCCTCTTATTTTCAGTTTGTATATATCCTTTTGAACGATGTGAATCTCTTGAAGGCAGCAAGTTGTTGGACCTTCTTTACTAATCTAGTTGGTTATTCTGACCCTGTTAAGAGACATATTAAGACTGTTGATGTTTACAGTTAATATTGAAAGGAGTTTGTTGTGTAATATATTGGTTGTTTTTCTAGTTTAAGTGATGGTTGACCTTTAGTTTCACTTTTGTTCATATTATTTGTTTGCTAGTTTATTGATTTAACTAAGTTTGAGGGTCACTATGAGTCAGACACAACTTGAAGGCACCTAACAACAAAAACAACAAATTTTTTACTTACCTAGCTTTCTTTTGCTCCTCTCTGAGTACTGGCACTTGCTCTGTTCTGGTTGAGCTCACAGAGCACAGGCCCAGCCTCCCAACTCCTTTGTATGTATCCCCATCAGGGAACGTCGCCCGCCAAGACACTTCTATGCTCATTTGGCTCAGAAGCATGATCAGCTATTGGGGGGTTTGCACTGTCACCAGCTTTCCTGAGTGTGGGATTTCTTCCTCTGCTTTGGCAATGTGAAGCTATGGCCACATCCACCTTGGATAGTTCCTCTACTTTATGCATGCTGCGGACCCTCCACCAGCTCCTTTGTGGTTTCAGTGCCTCTCCTTCAATCTTCTACCCAGAACAGAGTCCACTACTTCTCAGTTGTGACACTTTTTAGTTGTTTTCTTCTTATTGATTTATTTCAGTTCCTTACACATCTTGGATGTTAGCTTCTTAGCAGATGAATAGTTTACAAATATTTTCTGTTAATCATTAAATTGTCTTTTCATGCTGCTGATTGCTTCCTGTGATATTCAAAAGCTTCTTTGATATAATCTATTTTTTTCTTTTATTGCATATGCTCTTGTGGTCACTTCCAAAAAATCATAGACCAGACCAATGTTATGGAACTTTTATCTGCTATATTTGGGGGGTAATTTGCTATGCAGTAATATTAGTCAGAATACTTCCATTTATGAGACCTCTAATCATGGTCTATTTAAAGAAGTTGGGACATCAGGGAAAACTGTGTTTAATGACATTTTTTAAAATATAAAAGCCAAATTTAAAAAGATTTTTCTCAAAAATGTTTGGAGAAAATTAACCTAAATAGTTTTCAATTGGTGAAAATAGCTGAATATAAAAGAATATTGATCACAACTACATCTTTTGAAAAGTTTGAAATATTTCAGCATGAATATTTCAGCATTTCATATTTGGCATGAAGTTAATTGATACAGATAAAAATGTGAGCTTTGGTAAGCTCCACAAAGTTACCCTTCTTATATTTAACCATTTATATGATTCATAATAACAAAATTGGGATATGTGTAATGCAAAAATAAGAGGAAAAACAAGAAAAGTCTTACATAAAAAACAGGCAATTTCTTAGACAAAACTCATTTAAAATACTAGTTCATCTATCAATAAGAGATTATATAAGAAACATAAAACAAGAATTCCTATATTCCTAAAGGTAATTGTTACAGTTTGGATGTGGAATGTTCCCCAAACTTCATGTGTGGAAGGAATGGTCCCCAGCTGGTGGCATTGTTGGGAAGTAGTGGAAGTGTTAGGAAGTGGGGCCTAGTTGGAGGAAGTAAGTCATTGATGATGTGCCTTTGAAGTGTATATTTTGTCCATTGACTTTCCGGCCTCTGTTTCCCAGCCGCTAGGAGGTTTTCTTCACTATACATTCACTACCATGATGTTCAGCCCCACCTTCCGCAGGCATAGAGTCAGAGGGCCAAGCAATCATGGACTGAAACCTCTAAAATTATGAGCCAAACTAAATCTTTCCTCCTTTTTATTCATCTTCTAAGGTACTTTGTCATAGCAATGAAGCTGACTAACACAATAGGTTGTTGTTGTTGTTGTTAGGTGCCCTCGAATTGGTATCCGACTCACAGCAACCCTCATAGGGTTTTCAATGGCAGACAGTTTCGGGATTGCCTTGAGAGTGGATTGCCAGGCCCTTCTCCTATTTTTGCGGTGCTGGGAATTGAACTTGGGTCCTCAGACTGCAGTGCAGCGCTCTACCAACTGAGCTAAATCCCAGCCCAACACAGTAGGTAGTAGAGCATAATTCTGGCATAGATATTTTTAAAAGATCACACACATATGGCAAGAGAAAGAAAAAAATTTTAACCCTCAAAAGTAAAACCCAATGAATTTTATTTTATTTATTTTTTTTTGCAGTACTAGGGGTTGAACCTAGGGCCTCACGCTTGCATGCCCTGCAAGTGTTGGACCGCTGCACCCCCAGCCCTTTTTTTTTTTTCCTTTACTTTTTGAGACAGTGTCTTGCTAAATTACACAGACTTCCTCTGGTCTCGAACTTGCGATTCTCCTGGCTCAGCCTCCCAACCTGCTGAGATTACAGGCATATGCCACCACGCCCAACTACCCAATGAATTTTTTAACCTCTACAAAGTCTTCAAGTTGTCTTCAAAATGGCTGAGGTATTTTTCTTTTTTATTGTATAGAATTTTAATGTGGAGTCTTGTAATCAACAGACATTGAAAAATCTTTCCCTTGGCAATCCGGATTTCAAATGTCTTTTGAAATTTCAAGTAGCTCACAATATGGCAAAATCTAGAAATGAATGCAGCACAGCACTTTCCTTCTGGGAAGAACATTAATCCTGAGAATGAAAGTTCAGGACATTTAGCTTATGTGAATTGGCAGAAAGTTAATGTTCTCTGGAGAAATTTTAGAATATGGGCAATAATTATAATTGCCATTGCTCAGGCTTTACACAAAACTGTGTTAAGAAATGACATTGCAGAGATATTTAAAGCATTCTCAGTTTCTCAGGGTTCTACTTCAGACTTTCTTACAAAGCATTTCTCATGTTTCCCTGACCTTTCCTCTGAACTCTTCAGTTTTGTTCCTTGACTTATTGCAAATAAAATATCATCCTTGACTATCACATGCAAAGAAATATTGGTAAAAAATTAAATGTAAATAATATTATAATACATAAAAATGACCTTCATGTGATACACATCTTCTGCTCAAGGAAAACTACTTTCAACAAACTTGGCTTACTTTCTAGGTATTCATCTTCATGATTTTAAATAATATGCATATGCTGTATTTTCTTTCATCATCTATAAAAAATTACAATTATGATTATCAAAGCAGGAGGCCGTTAGCCTGGGGTTGGTTCAGTACCCAGAGTTCTTGTGTAAACAAATTGGAAATTAACTTTAGAATATTTCTTTCAGCTGACTTTAAAAACAGAGAAACAAAATGAGCCTCAGAAAATCATAGCCTACCAGTCAATTGCTTATGCAACTAGGGAACACCTCCCAGTCCTTACCTAAATCAAAATGGGGAAAATGCTCATTACAACACAACCAAATAAATCCAGTGCATAGCTGTAGCCAAGTAGGTGATTTCTCTACTTTTCTTTCATGTTCCACTACTCACACTGCAGGTAGAGCTCTCTGAACCTCTTCCGGTCCTAAGTGATACCCAGTTCATGAGTCATTGTTTGGTCAAATAAACTAAGTTAAATTTAATTTGTTTAAAATTTTTCTTTTATCATGGTATATAAATATTTAACTCACAATTGACATTATCCTGCCTTATTCCTTTTATCCTCTTAGCATGCCTCAATTTTTAGTGAAATAAGTACTGAGTTGTGTTAGTCGGCTTATGTATCTCTGTGGCAAAATACTTTACAGAAATGACTTAAGGGAGGAAAGATTTATTTTGGCTCACGATTCAGAGGATTTCAGTCCATAGTAGTAGGGAGGTGTAGTGGAATAGGGGCAAAGCCTGTGGCAGAGGCCTTCACATCATGGCATTAGGATGTAGAGAGAGCAACTGGAACCAGGGGCCCAGGTAAAACCTCTAAAGGCCCACCTCCAGTGACCTACTTCTGCCAGCTATGTCCCACCTCCTAAAGTTCAATATCCTCTCAAAACAGCCCCACCAGCTGGGGACCAGGCACTAAACACATGACCTTTGCAGAACATTTTAGATTCAAACCCAGGATCAGTGATTTCCCTGTTATGATTATATATTGTTCATACTGAAACAGGAAAAAAACAATTTATAAAACATCTGTGTGATTCATCTCCTCTGTCATTTCCGAAGCCCTAATTTAATTTGTCTTTTACGTGGTTTTCTTTGAAAATCTGAGTTTTCTACATTTCCTAACACCTCTTTAAGTACCTATCAGTACAATTTTCCTGATGGTCAAGTGTGTCAGATGAATTATTAATTCCATATAGTTTTCCTAGAAACAGCTTTCATGGTCTGGCTTAAACAGGTTGTTCGCTAGGTTGTGTAAATGTGTTCTTTATTTCCATTGAGTTGTTTAATTTCATTTTTGCAAATTGCTGTTTTGCCTTTTACTGATTCTTTTTTGCCCCTGCATTTCTTGTTTAGATTCAATTGTAAGTAAAAACAAACCTCTGTAAAGAGGAGCTTAAATAAATTTAATTTTTCATGTAAAAATAATCTAGGAGTAGATAGCTTGGCTGGTACTGTGGCTTCACAAATACTATATATCCTGGCTCCTATTTTGGTCATCTGTAATTCTACCTTGTGGTCCAAGACAGTTGCTCAATCTCTAGCCATTGTGTTTTCATTCCAACCAGTGTGGAGGAAGAAGGGTAAATAATGGTATTTCTCTTAATTTTAAAACATCCTTCTTATATTTCCTTGATCAAAACATAGCTCTTTGGCTATACCAACTTGTAAGGGAGCTTAAAAAATAAATTATTTTGTCTGATCTGCAATATTTCCACCTTAAATTTGGAATTGAATTCTTAAGTATAATATGTACAATGCATGTTGGGAGGCAACTACTACATCTGCCATAACCAGCTCCATTAGGAGGGAGCGAGAGGAACCAGGGATGGGCAGAAAGAGAGGTCATACTGTGGTGTAGGCTGGGTAATGAAGCAGCTCTATTTAGCTAAGGCAATCTCTGAATAGGCTGACAGTAATCTCTGAGAGTCCTATCAGCAGGCAGGATAAAAAGTATTTCTCTGACAGGGAATCTGGAGGGCTTAATCCATTAATCACATGAGACTAGTTTCTCCATAATGTTTTATTTAATAAATCCCCTTAGTTAAGGAAAGAGAGCTTGGATACAAGTTTAAAATGGGATCATTGTATGAATACAAATACTACTACTGAGGCTTATCATAAAGTATTCCTAAACTCTTGGAGTATTGGCAGTAATGTAAGAGTTTAATCCCTATTTTGTCAATATATTTAAGAATCTGCTTCCAATAATAATACTTAGAAACTATCCCCTGCTCTGAAAACCAGAGCTTACTCCTTGGGAGCCAAGAGACAAACTTAATTCTAAGTTTAGGTATTCCAAACAAAAGGTCCATGTTCCCACCATAGGCAAATATCTTCCTTTTATGTTGGTTATACAGAGCCCATTTGACACCTCTAAATCTTTCTTCTATACAGCTATGCACAACAGTTCATGCTCCATCTGTACATGTGCTCTTGTAGATTGTTGACAGGTGCCCAAATCCTCCATATCATCTGAGGACCTTCCAGGGGTCAGCATCCTTACCTCCTCACCTTCTTGTCCAACTAGGTTACACTAACTCTGTGGCCTGCTTCTATTTGCCACTTTTGGAGGTGTCATTTTTCAAATTATCATATGATTTCTATTTCTTCAAAAATTATAGATAACCTTGATTGGCTGCAGAAAGTAAATTATAAATACTTAAAATTCCTATCTTCTTCACTTTCTCAGTGGATTGTGTTCTAAGGAAGATCCTTTTGGTCATTGTGAGCATTGATAGAGAAAGATACAAACAAGGATGGCGAATGAAAAATAAAAGTACTTCTCTGGCCACTTCCATGTCTATGTAATTCTTCCTCCTAAAGACTCTCTAGAGATTCTTTCCAGTTTTGAAAATGCAAAGGTACTAGGCACCCATCATGCTTCTTGTTGTTGTTAGGTGCCTTCAAGTTGGTGTCCGACTCATAGCGACCCTATGTACAACAGGCAAAACACTATTGTCATGCTTCTCTCGCTATTCATAGAGTTTTTAATGACTGACTTTTTGTTTGTTTGTTTTTTGTTTTTGGGAGTGGGTTGCCGAGTCCTTCTCCCAAGCCTACAGCATCTGGTGTTCCCAGGTGGGCTCCCAAGTACTAACCAGGCCCGACCCTACTTAGCTTCTGAGATCTGATGGGATTGGACACCACATTGGTACAGCTACAGGCCCTACCATGCTAGAAATGTGATATAATAAGACATCTATGAGCATGATAAAGCATGTCCTTGTGAACAATAATCTTGGCTACATGGCTCTGATTGCTAGAGAAAAGGTAATTAAATGCACATAGGGCTGAGAACTCTTTTCTTTCAAAATCTCAGCACTCCTTTGATGGATAAAATGGTCTCATTGGCTGCATGCAGTTCAATGTTCTACTAGGTGATTCCAATACATCCAAACCATGAGGACCATTTTGATGCATTCAGAACTGGGGCTAATTTAGGAATCAATGGGAGCAGTGTTCAATTCCATTATTATGGTAGAGATGGAAGCAATGTAGGCAAAATGCTGGGCTGTACTAGAAAACCATTACGACTTTTAATTTTTCTGTGGGTAGTGTTTGAAAGCAGAGTTGACTCTTTTACAGTAATTAAAGTCCAAGAGTTCTTAAATGTCTTAGGGATTGAAGTGACATCAAAAAAGATTTTTGAATTTCTCATTTATTTGACCACATGGAGATTAGAGTAACAAATTTAAAAACAAAATAAATGTGACTATTTTTTTTTTTGGTGGTACTTAGGGTTTGAACCCAGGACCTTAGAGATACTTCGCAAGTGCTCTACCACTGGGTGCAGCCCAGTCTCTCTAAGTTACACAGGAGTCAAGGTCTCTCTAAATTATACAGGTTGTCTCTGGCCTTGAACTTGCAATCCTTCTGCCTACCTCCCGAGTCACTGGGATTAGTGGCATGGAACACCATGCCTAGCTAAATATAACTTTTATGGACTGAAAACTTGTCTCCCCAAACTTCATTCCACTGAATTCTTCACCCTTTTTTTGTGTGGCTATATTTGGAGATAGGGACTCTAGGAAGTAATTAATGTTCAATGACATCACAAGGGTGGGGCTCCTCTTTCAGAAGATTATGGTCCTTAAAAGAAGAGACAATATTATACTCTCTCTCTCTCCCTCCATGCCTCCCTCCCTCTCCCTCTACTTTTTCTTCTCCCTCTCTCCCTCCCTCCTACATGAGGGTACAGTGAAAAAGTGGCTATCTGCAAGCCAGGAGAAGGGTCCTCACCAGAAATCAAATTAGCCAGAACATTGATTTTGTACAAAAGCCTCCAGAACTGTGGAAAAAATATATACTATTGGTTAAGAGACAGAAGGCATGATATTTTGTGATGGCGACCTCAATAGACTAATGCAATGACCATATTTGTACTCCAAGCTAATAAAACAGGTCATAACAGTCACACTGAAATAACGAAGACTTTTGTTTATATGGTCAGAGGTTTAGGGGTTGAATGGGAACAGATGTGTATGACATTACAAACATAAAACTAGGAAGGTATTCATAATGCTTCCAGATATTCTCGTGAAAGCCAAACACAAACAAGAATTTTAAAGAACAACTCCAAGATCTAGTGAACTCATTACTCAAAATCCACTTAGTATTGGATACAGTTGGCTATCTACTCCCAGGCTAATTAATATGACATTTTAAAAGGCCATCAGAAGTAGAAAGATTTTCTTATCTGTGGTCTGAATATATTGCCTTGCAAAGTCTTAGAATTATTTTTAATAACCCACATCTCCTGTAGTGATATTCATGTCTGATAAGTTTTGTAAATGTCTTTTGTTGTTGCTGTTGTCATTGTTTTTAGGGAAATAAAAGTCAATAAAAGTCTATTGAAATGAATGATGTCTAATTCAATTCTGAGATGATTTAATAACTAAAGCACATTATCTTTGATCATTTAAGAGAACATGATACCTCTGCTGTGGAAAATCATAAATAAAATCCCATTACATTTCAATGTTTCTTTTTCCTTTATAAATTAAGGTGGACTCCTGTTGCCCTTATTAGTTAAAAAGGTACTGCTGGTGATGAGATAACCATGCAGGGTGACAGGAGATCTTTCAGCATCAATGCAAAGGTCTGCTGATGTCCAACAAATATTACTTTTAATTATGTACCTCTGTCTTTCATAACAGACTAAAAGAATGGAAACAGCATTAAAAGACTTACTGAGTTTAGGACACCAGCAATTTATTATTCATTCTCACTTAGCACTGGCAGAAGGCAGTTTTGATTCCAGCCTGATTTCTTGTTTTTAAGCACTGGAATTTTAAGAAATTTTAAGCACCGGAATATCTCCTTTGAGGGAGGTTTTGAAGATTGCATTGTTTCTAGAAAAAGAAAAGCATTAATTGATTTCTTTGGATAAGTTGTAACCTGCTCCATTCTCTCTCCTTCTGGCAAGGTCATAGATTTTAAGTCAGAGAGACCTGGGTTTAATTTTGGGCTCTACCATGACTGTATGACCTTGAGTATGTTATTTTTTCCCTTTAACTGCAGAGTCTGGTAGGATGAAGGTAAGGATTAAATGAAAGACTCAGAAAAAGTTTAACACTAAGCCCTGTACACAGCAGCCATTTGATAAATCATAGATACCACTGTCATGGAAAGTCTGCTGAGGTTGCGGATGGTAAGAAGTATGGTAAAGCAAGGGCAGAAGATGTCTTTGCTCTGATTGGTATATTCACTTAACACTGATTCTGCTCGTATTCATGCAGTATCTGCCAGGTATCCAACACTATATTAGAAACTTGGTGTAAAGGAATAGAAAAAATAAGCATGACTTCCATGTTTATTATGTGAAGAGACTAGTCATGAGGCAGATATTAAACTGGGATCATAAATATATAGAAATGTAAATAGGGATAGACTCCCTAGGAAAATTTATAGTGCTATCAGCGAAAATAAAATCAGAATGCGTTTTAAAGGCGTAAAAAATGGCCTCTGTGAAAACGCACTTGCTAATACTGAAGAAAGTGAATGAAACAACAGCAAATCAGGTGAAATGCCTCCCAGAAAAGGGATAGCACATGCAAAGGCCTTTGAGTAGGGAAGAAATATGTGTACCCAGGGAACTGCAAGAGGAACAACATGGCTGAATTTAGGCAGAGGACAGAAGAAGTGATAGGACATGAGGAGAAAGAAGTAGACAGGGGACAGATCCAACTTGTTAAAAACTGGAGATGTTCCTTTTCTTCTCCATAAATGCAATGAAAACTCATTTTGAATAGAAGGACAATATAGTTTCCAGGCTTTAAAAAACTCTTTGACAGCTTTGTGGATAATGGAATAGAGAGATGTGGATCAGAAGAGGATGACCAGTTAAAAGCCATTGTATTGTTCCAGGGAAGATATAATAGCAGCTCAAGGAAGCCTCATGACAAAACAGAAAGAGATGAATGAATATTTTATATGCATACATATATGTGGTAGGGACTACTTTGTTTACTCTCCTGTTTTAAATCAATAAAAGAAAAATTAAAATAATTGCCCAAGATCACACAAGGAGAAAGTCATGCTGCTAGAACGTGGCCTAATATCTGGCTTCATTCTAAAGCAAATGTTCTTGAGCACAACTCCATTCTGTACTTGCCACCTGATGCAGAGAATGAGTCTACATTCTACACCTTTGCATGGCTGTGGCTGCAAGGCTTCCTTTCACCTCTGAACTCTCCAGCTGTGGAGCAACTGAAGGGGTAGCAGCTTGTGCCAGGAACCTCTATCCAAGGCCACTTTGATCAGTTTCACATCTACGCCAATATCAGCATCACCAGGAATTCCAGGAGCCCTCCAGAGAGCTCTTACTGTTTCAGGAGAGTGGCCTTTGTAGAAAGTGAGAGGAATTATAGGATCCTTACCCTAACACATTAGGAAAGGTGGAATGATAATTACATGATATTGTGTGGTGCTGCAGATGGTTAATCAAAGGGACCAGAATAAGTGTTTTGCAAAGACCATGGAAGATCATCATGTCAGATGTGTTTTGATCCCTTGGTGAATAAAGGTTCCTAGCAGATTATTGCCTGCAGCCATAGCCCTGTGGCATCTGATCCTGTCAGATCTCGGAAGCTAAGCAGGGTCAGGCCTGGTTAGTACCTGGATGGGAGACCGCCTGGGAACACCAGAAGCTGTAGGCTTGGGAGAAGGACCTGGCAACTCCCTCCCAAAAATCAATCTGCCATTGAAAACCCTATGAACAGCAGAGAAGCACTGACAATAGTGTTTCCCCTGTTGTACAGAGGGTCACTATGAGTTGGATACCCACTTGATGGCACCTAACAACAACAACAACAATAAGCAGATTATTAAGCGAGTATGCTTTTTGGGGTAGAAAAGAAGAGAAATAGACTTATTATGAAGCATAAAGGTCTTAACATAATTGAAGAGAAGAAACATGGAAAAACACATCAGATGTTTGAGAAGGGAAAGCACATCAATAATTGATACACTATTGAGAGGTTACTGAATGTAACTGAATGCATCGTTTCTTTTAATTCATTTTCACAGTAGCACATATTTACTAAGGCTCTGAGACAGCAAGACATTAGCCTTGTATCACACAGGATGGCAAGCCTGTCTGTCTCCTGAGCTGAACTGAAATACCATGTTCTCCTGATACTGAGGAGAAGAAGGGCATGGATTTGAAACAAATTCTGTCAGTGGTTCTTGCCTTTAATTTTAAACAGGAAAGAAGACCATAAAAAGGACTACAGAAGAGAGGAAAATAAATTACCTGCATAACCCTTCAAATGCCCTCTCTTTAGAAGACAACCACTCTCTGAAAGAATCAAAGGAAGGCTGCAAAGCTTAACAAACAGCACAGGCCAGCCCTCAAAGGCTGTGTATCTGATGACAGAATGAGGTTTCCTGGAGTTATTGCAGATACCAGACAAATGGTGGTACATTTTGAATCATGCATGGAGAATAATAAGGGTGATGAGATTTCTGTTCTCAATGTCCCCTTCTTTAGTTTGACATATTGTGCAGGAAGTAGGGCTTGGTGTGGGAAGGGATTTATACTAGAGCTTAGAGATATTAAAATGTGCAAGATGCCAACAGTCAGAATTTAACTGCTTGTCATTTGGTCAAGGGAGCCTATTTCTAGTGAAAGAATATATTAGAGACAGAAGGGACTTCTAGATCCTTGGGAAAGGCTGTTTAGGGAAGAACAGAGTGAACTCCTGATGAAGTCTGTGGATTGCCTTGGTCACATAGCTGGTTATTGGTCATAATGACAATTGCAGTTGTCCTGCCTGTTCTATGTCAGCCACTGTTCTAAATGCTCCCAGGCTTTATTGTCATATCATTCCATTTTCAGGAGACCTCATGTTATGATTATAATTATGCCCATTTTACAGATAAGAAAACTGAATCAGAGCCGCTAGAGTAGAGACCAAAACCTAATATGGAAAGAGAGGATGGTGATCATTAAGAAGCAGCAGTCACGGCAGGGAGGGGTTACCTGGAAGGGTTGTTGATGAGCTTATAAGGAAGCTGCTGCTGGATATTGTTTGGGAAAACAATCTGTTTAAAGGGCAATGGGTCATCTTGAATGTTTCTGACTCCATATCAAAAATGTGTACAAGTAGAAGGAAAATACGGAGTCAAATAACAATATACTTTTGCTTAATCAACTGTAATTTTTTCTTTCAAAAATTCACTCTCCTCACTTTTCTTGATCTTTCTTCTCCCATCATGGTTGATCTCAGTAAACTTGCCTAAAATTTCTGCCCCATCACAGAATGAAATTGATATCTTTCTTGCCTCAGAGGCATTTTTATACTACCCCGCACAGCCAAGTGGGAGACACAAATTTGTCTAATTTCAGCCAAAAGCATGTTAATCAAATGGGAGTCAAAAGAGCCTTGCCACCATATTGATTAAGAGCAAAGGTTTTTCTCAGAAAACATGGGCTCCAATGACCCCTGCTACTTATTGGTTTTGTGCCTACTGCTCTGTACTACTTCTCTGTGTAGTCATAGGCAAGATTATCTGATCAGCAAAATATTAGACGCATTCTAAATTCATAAAATTGTTTGGAGAATTGAGTTAAAAATGCAAATGATGCTTGTACATAGCAGCCAACTAATACTTACTGGCTATTATTTTGTTGATGCTATTATCATTAAAAATGGCCAATATTTGCAGGGTTTTAATGGTGGGGAAGGAAGAGCTTATTTCAAGCACTTCAGGTCCTGAAGTGAGCATTTGAATATTTAGGTCTTGAAGTCAGCATGGGCACATAGTGAGCATTCACTAAGTGGGTGTTACAATTATTGTGATCAATATATTTTTATTGTACTGGAATGCTGATATTTGTAGAACAGACTAAGCAGCAGCATAGAATCTATTTAATAAGTCTACTTTCATCTTTAACACATTGTAATTCTTTTTTATTCTCTTATAAATCTACTTTCATCTTTAATATATTGAAATTCTTTCTCATTTTCTCACGTTAACTATATTTCAAGCACATAAATAACTATCTCTACCTTGACCCAAGGCCATTTTCTAATTTAAAGTATTTGAGTCCTTACCTGATTAGAAAAAACATAAGGAACGATGCTTGATTTAGACCTCAGGTAGTAGTATTATTGTCAATTTATATCCTTATTTTAGAGTTCAAGCCTCAGGTCTGGATCCCTACAACCTCTATTAAGAGGAAACTGGTTAATGTGAATTATAGGCTCTGGTTTGACAGCAGAAAATGAGTCTTCTTTCTCTTAGTGAAATTAGACAAATAGTTTGCTAAGCATCAGGATTACAATAGAACAGTAAAAACAAAAAGAAGAATGAATTTATAAAGAATAGCTTTGTAAATATAAAAATTATTATTTTATAAAGCAGACCAAGGCATTTATTAATATGATTTTGAAAAATTCTAAATAGGTTGTTGTTGTTGTTAGGTGCCATCAAGTCGGTATCCGACTCATAGAGACCCTCATAGGGTTTTCAATGGCTGAGTGCTTCGGGATTGCCTTGGGAGTGGATTGCCAGGCCCTTCTCCCATTTTTGCGGTGCTGGGAATTGAACTCAGGGCCTTAGAGACTGCAGCGCAGCACTCTACCTACTGCGCTAAATCCCAGCCCTCTAAATAGGTTACTCAAACAAAATATTCATCCACCAACTCATTTACTCATTTAACAGATATTTATTTAGTGGTTTCTATGCCCTAGGTGCCTGCAGCCGTAGCCCTGTGGAATCCGATCCCATCAGATCTAGGAAGCTAAGCAGGGTCAGGCCTGGTTAGTACCTGGATGGGAGACCACCGGGAACACCAGGTGCTGCAGGCTTGGGAGAAGGACCTGGCAACCCCCTCCCAAAAATCAATCTGCCATTGAAAACCCTATGAACAGCAGAGAAGCACTGACAATAGTGTTTCCCCTGTTGTACAGAGGGTCGCTATGAGTCGGATACCGACTCGACGGCACCTAACAACAACAACAACATGCCCTAGGTAAATAATAGAATTTTTCATAGAATTGCACTGAGGCCGGGTGTGGTAGTACATGCCTATAATCCCAGCAACTTGGGAGGCATAGGCAAGAGAATCACAGCCTCAAGTCCAAAGGCAGCCTGTGTAACCCTGGCTCAAGATAAAAAATAAAAAAGTGACTGGGGATACAGCTCAGTGGAAGAGGACCTGGGTTCAACCCCCTAATACTAAAAAAAAAAAAAAAAAAAAAGAATTGCATTGAAAAAAAGGCTAATATAGTAAAACTGAATGTTTTAACAGTGTGATAATATTCCATTTGTGACTTTTTAAACTTAGCAAGTTCATTTCTTCTCACATTTTCTCCTCAACCCTCATCTTTCAACCACATCCAACTTCTACTCTTTTCTACCTAAGGTAATGGTAGGAAATTGGAAGGCAGGAGGAGACAGGCCAAGTATCATAAGTGAGCTCTGCCAATGATATAGATGATCATGCCTGTGTCTTTCCACAATATCAGAATTTATTGAATGTCAATAGATTCTCAAACTACATAAGATTCATTGGTGTTCCTTCACATCATACTGGTTTCACTTAAAGTTGTGACCATGGCAATCATAAACTCTTTGTTCCACTTCAATATTAATCACTTGTACTTTAATGCTCAAATCAGACATCATGAATGGAACAATTATATCTATCTTACAGGGAGTTGAAAAGGGTAAAGAGTTTATAGGAATTCAAGAGTCTTTGTAAAGAGTCAATGAAAGGAGTCAACTAAAAAGTTAAGGCAATAGCTTGGTCAGATGATGGGTTAATGAACCGATTGTGGAGGTTGTTGAGAGGCAGGGTACAAACAATGTTGATATGTGTGGCATTGATGGCAGAGAACACTGCACTGAGCTGGGTCTGAGGATAGTTGGGATTTGTAGCCTAGTGATATCCTGAGCAAAGGCTGTGATGAATACACTAGAGTGGTCCATGAGCAAGTGTGCAATGCAGCAGTCTGAATGCCTCTTCTTTTTTGCATCTGTGTGTCTCTAGTTTAGTCTCATAAATTTGGGCATGTCTAGTTATACCCAAAGGCCTACAGCTGTAGCCCTGTGGCATCCGATCCTGTCAGATCTTGGAAGCTAAGCAGGGTCGAGCCTGGTTAGTACTTGGATGGGAGACTGCCTGGAGACACCAGGTGCTGTAGGCTTGGGAGATGGACCTGGCAAGCCACTCCCAAAAATCAGTCCACCATTGAACACGCTATGAACAGCAGAGAAGCACTGACAATAGTGTTTCCCCTGTTGTACAGAGGGTCGCTATGAGTTGGATACCAACTCAAAGGCACCTAACAACAACAACAAGTTATACCCAAGGCATGTCCAGTTATGCCCAATGTCTTGTGGTTGTTTAGTTGTACAAACAAGTAATTTTTCTGTACAATCAAGTTGTTTTTCTGCTGCATCTTCTCCTGAGTTATTCTATTTTACATATGCTCTATACAAGAAGGTATTTCTATTCCTGTGCCACTTATTCCTGGTCCTTGCCCCTCTTAACTCATGTCTGCCTCATATAGCACTATTTTGTTCCCATACTCTTTCAGGCTTACAGGTAGCAATCTCTTTTACCTATCAGTAGTCCTTGAGTAGTCCTACTCCTTCTGATGGTTCCTGACCCCTGTCTCTTCTATAGATAGTTATTTTATTACATTTTCTTCAAAATCCTGTGGGAGTCTTCTCTCTTCTGCCTGGATGTTGACTGCCAGATACATTTATCTGTATACTGAGAGAAATGCAACTCTAGGCCTAAGAATTTGTTACAGTATAGCAGAAACCCACCTAAAATAGTTGTAACATTTTGAAATAGGTACTTTTACCATTGAGCATCATGAGGTGAAACTATTTGGCTATTGTTTTAATTCAGATTTATATATACATTTCTAGTGATGCACATAAAGTGCATTGGTCTTTTTAATGACTTCCAGGCAACCATTTGCTGTTAGCTTTTATTATCTAGAGATTGTAATTAACTCATATGTTGTGAGTTACATGCTCAAACATGTCCGGTCAGGATTTTACCATAAGTGAACCAGTTACTCCTTCTCCTTACTTCAAAATTTCTCTTGATTGGAGAGAATAGTGACAAGGAACCAGACAAGAAACACTGTTTTACACTTTAGTAGGAAAATCAAAAGGAACCAACAGGCAATGTGCTACTCCTCTCTCTTATGGGTAACAACAGTACAATAGGGAGAATAAGTACTAATTAGCCAAATGAAAAGCTCAAGCTGTGATTGTTGAAGAGTTTAATTTTAGGGCAAGCCAAAATGCTTTTTCCATGCTTAGAGGTAGAAATAGAGGGAAATTCAGAATGTTTCACCCAGAATATATGGTAAGACCCTTTTATATATCAAAGCATCAGTGATGTTATTTAAAGGAAATTCTAAGAAATAATCTGGTCAAGAGTTAAGGATTTTAATTATTTTTATATATGTTACTTTGAATGAGAGTAAAAATAGTGTCCTGAATAATTTCTTCAATAATGTTTAGTAAGAGCAGGTTATGATCTGGGCAAGATAGTGTGTGCCTCTAATCACTGCACTCAGAGGTGGAAGCAGGAGGATCTCAAGTTTGAGGCCAGTCTGAGCTAAACACTGAGACTCTGTGAAGAAAGAAAAACAATCAGGTTATGATGGTATGTATTAGATTAGATTTGTTAAATAAAATATTGATCGAGAACTACATAAAACTTACTATTCAAATATATTTTTATGCATGCAGTAGAAAAGCGTTTTTCTGCCTATGTCAAATGGCCACATTGAAAAGAAGATAAGATACACAGTATAAATATTTTTCCTCACTCCAGATTAGTAAATGTGTACAAAAAGGAAACAATTATATTTGCTCTTGGGATCATTGTTAGAGATTGGATATTTATGTCACCCCCAAATTCCTGTGTAGGAACCTAATTCCTAATGTGAGTGTATTTGGAGGGGAAGTCTTTGGAAGATGATTAGTCATGGGATCACTGCACTTGTAAAGAGACCCTCAGAGAGTTGCCTTGCTCCTTCTTCCCTGTGAATGCATAGTGAAAACATTGCCATCTCCTCACCAGCGGGCCCACAGTAGACATTGAATCTGCTGGCAACTTCATCTTAGATTTTCTAGTCTCCCGTCTCCAGAGCGTTTCTCACATTTCTGTTGCATATAAATTACCCAGTCTGGTAATTTTGCTATCACAGTATGAATGAACTAAGACAATAATTGGTTGATCTAATAATGTGTACTGCATTCCTTTTCTGGAATCAGACAGGTAAACCTTACACTTGTTTCCCATAATATTTTTTTCCTTAAAAAATATCTGGACGTTTTATTGTGGTAGTAGAGGATTGAACCCAGGATATCATGTGTGCTTTTTGTAAGTGCTCTGCTGCTGAGTGAATCCCCGAGCCCATTTTTTACTTTCTATTCTGAGACAGGATCCCTCTAAGTTGTGCAGGTGGCCTCTGGCCTCAAACTTGCCATTCTCTTGCATCTGCCTCAGCTTGTAATCACTGAGATTACAAGCATGTGCCACTGCACCCAGCTGGACTTTTGTTATCACCTACAGCCTGCCCACTTTACTTTCAGTACTGGTTGTTACTCAAAGACCACTAACAGAATAAATAATGTAGTTAGTGGGGGGTTTGAATCCTCAGTTATAATTTGACTATGTTAGGAGATAAACTCATTTCAAGATTTTGTATGACTGCGAATAACTCACCTTAGGATTCAGTTCTCTTTTCACCAACGTTCGATCCAGTTTTTTGTGATCTGAGGCTTTTTATTCTGGGCATTGAAAACACAAACAAGACAAAGAAAAACAAAACAAAATGACAGCTGAGTATTGAACGTTGCCTTTGTTCTGGTGTATATTTTTCCCCCGATCATCTGCCTTGGGCTTCATTTATCTCTTATGAATATAAGACATCTGACCGAGAAAATGAGATTTTTAGCTACTTTTCTTATTCCCCTTCCGACAAAGTAATTTTGATAGAGACAAGATGGGGCCAACCACATTTATCTTGGAAACTTCTGAATATCAGCTTTGGAGATAGTTAATTCTTATAAGAAAAATGTGTTCTGCCTTGATATCAAGCCCTGGACAAGGCTGGCCTGGCATATTTTAACAAACATAAGCCTCAATGCTAATATGTGTGCAGATTTTCTGAACCAAATTTAGCATTGTGTTTGACATCGTGATATTAGGAGATCAGCACAACAGAGCTGGCAGTGATTCTGAAAAAGAACCTTTTTTTTTTTTTTTACATTGACAATCTCATTTGGAAAAAGTGCTCCCTACTGGCTATTCTAAGAGAAGTCACTACATTAATAAAAGCCAGGAATTCTTGATTATGCTTATATATAATTATAATCCTCAAGGGCTAAATAGACTTCTGCTTAAGCAAGGGGAATTGTACTTATATTTTGATTGAGGGAGAAGTATGTTGTTGTTAGATGCCATCGCATTGGTATCTGACTCAGAGCAACCCTACGTACAACAGGCAAAACTCTATTGTCAGTGCTTCTCTGCTGTTCATAGAGTTTTCAATGGTAGATTGATTTTTGGGAGTGGGTTGCCAGGTCCATGTCCCAAGCCTATAGCACCTGCTGTTCCCAGGTGTTTTTCCATCCAAGCACTAGCCAGGTCTGACCCTGCTTAGCTTCTGACATATGACGAGATCAGATGCCACAGAGCTATGACTGCAGGCAAAGGAGAAGTATATTTGATACTAAATCATCAATACTTTATTTTTCCTTATTTATTATCGAAGATATTTTGAATTCAGTTAGAGTCACTATTTGTACCTGAAATTTATTCTGATTTCAACATTGTACCTGATCTGATCATGCATATAATGTGAACAGTGAAAGTAAAACGAAGCTCTTCACAATTTTATGAATGATGATCTTAGGAAGTTAAAAATGCACAACACTCTGCTCAGAACTCTTTTGAGAGAGCTTTTCCCTGTAAATACTTGTTAGAATATATGACATAAAAAGTAGCCCAATACATAGAAAATGAAGGACCTCAAATAAATAACACAAAAAATATGAACCCAGGCCTAAGAAAGAATCTCACATAGAATTACAATTAATGTCTTATTATTTAATAAATTACTTTACTAGAAGCCAAAGGAAACTTTGGCTTTGATATAAAGGTCAATATGAAGTTGAAAAACAACTGTAAAAGCATAAATCATTTTGATGACCAGACTCACTACTTACCCCAATTTATTCTTTATTTCGTAAATGATAATTTCAACTGAGCTTCCAGACTAAGACAGACTAGGGAGAAGTACATGGCAATAGTGTTCAAGGGCAAGTTCCAATGTCTCTTTTGACATGTAATTTAGTCTTTTCTTTTTTTCTTGTCTTTGTAAGAACCTTTTACTTTCTTCTTAAATGATATCTTTTATGTCATGCCACAATTCATCTTGTCTCCTATTCATTTGTGTCTAATGCATTAAACCTGTTCTTTAGGTGGTCTCTAAACTCAGGTGGGATATATTCAAGGTCATTACTTGGCTCTCCTACACTTGTTCTAATTTTCTTCAGCTTCAGTTTGAACTTGCATATGAGAAGTTGATGGTCTGATCCACAATCAGCACCTGGTCTTGTTCTCACATTTGATGTAGAGCTTTGCCATTGTCTCTTTCCACATATGTAGTCAATTTGGTTCATTTGTATTCCATCTGGTGAAGTCCACGCATATAGTCACCATTTATGTGGGTGAAAAAGTGTATTTGCAATGAAAAGGTCATTGGTCTGACAAAATTCTATCATGCGATCTCCAGCATTGTTTCTGTCACCAAGACCATACTTTCCAACTACTGAGCCTTCTTCTTTGTTTCCAACTTTTGCATTCCAGTGACAAGTAATTATCAGTACATCCTGATTGCATATTTGGTCTATTTCAGATTGCAGAAGCTAGTAGAAATCTTCCCTTTCTTCATTTGTGGCCTTAGTGGTAGGTGCATAAATTTGAATAATACTCATAATAACTGGCCTTCCTTGTAGGCGTACGGATATTATTCTATCACTGACAGCATAGTACTTCAGGCCAGGTCTTGAGATGCCTTTTTTGATGATGAATGCAACCCCATTTCTCTTTAGTTTGTCATTCCCAGCATAATAGACCATATGACTATCTGACTCAAAATGGCCCATGCCAGTCCACTTTAGCTCACTGATGCCTAGAATGTCAATGTTTATGCACTCCATTTCTCTTTTAATGATTTCTAATTTTCCTATAGTCATGCTACATACATCCCATGTTCCAATTATTAATGGATTTGTACAGTTTTTCTCATCATTTTGAGTCATGCCACATCAGCAAATGGAGGTGCCTGTGGCTTTACTCCATTTCCATCATTGAGGTAGACTGTACTTTGAGGAGACAACTCTTCCTTGGTAGTCTTTTGAGTGCCTTCCAACCTGGGTGGCTCATTTTCCAGCACTATATCTGACAGTGTTTCTTTGCTATTCATAAGGTTTTCAATGGCTAGTTGTTTTGGGAATGGTTCACCAATGCGTACTCCCTAGTGTGTCTTAGTCTGGAAGCTCAGCTGAAACCTGTCCACTGTGGGTGACCCGGCTGGTATCTGAGATACAGGTGGTATAGCTTTTAGCCTCATCACAACACAGAAGCCCCCACAGTGTGGCAAACTGATAGACATGTGGGGGAACCCACAGAATAGGAGAAAATATTTGCAAACTATGCATCTGATAAGGAGTTAAAATCCAAAATATTGAAGGAACTCAGACAACTCAATAGCAAGAAAAATCACCTGATTAAAAAATGAGCAAAAGACCTGAATAGAGACTTCTCAAAAGGTGGCACACAAATGGCCAACAGGGAAATGAAAAATTACTCAATATCAGTAACTTAAGGGAAATGCAAACCAAAACCAAAGTATGATATCCCTTCTCTCCTGTTAGACTGGGTATTATCAAAAAGACAAAAGATAACAGGTATTGGTGAGGATGTGGGGAAATGAGAACCTTACCTATTATTGATAGGAATGTAAATTAACATAGCCATTGTGGAAAATAGCATAAGATTTCCTCAAAAAATTAAAAGTTCAACTACTACATGACTCATCAATACCTCCACTAGGTATATAACCAAAGGAAATGAGATCAATTTTTCAAAAAGATATCTGCACTCTCATGCTTATAGTAGCATTACTCAGAATAGCCAAGACATGGAATCAAGCTAAGATTCTCTCAATAGATGAAAGGAAAAAGAAAATGTGATGTATATCACACACACACACACACACACACATATTCTCTCTGTGTTTGTATACACACATACACACACCTCATATATATATGGAGTAGTATTCAGTCATAAAAAGGAAATCCTGTCATTTATGATGACGCAGATGAACCCAGAGGATATTATGTTAAATGAAATAAACCATGTATGTTGTTAGGTGCCGTCGAGTCTGTATCCAACTCATAGCGACCATCATAGGGTTTTCAATGGAAACCATGTATAGAAAGACATACTGCATGATCTTACTCATGTGCAGAATCTAAAAATGTTAATGTCACAGAACTAAAGAAGGTTGGAGAGGTTAGGAGGGATGGGGAGATGGGGGAATGTTGTTCAAATGAAATATAGTTATAATTAGATAGCAAGAATAAGTTCAAGAAATCTATTGTATGGCATAGTCACTATAGTTAATGATGATATAGTCTATTTTTGAAACATACAAAAAGAGTAGATATTGCATTCTCACTATAAAATGACAACAATGTGAGGTACTGCATTTATTTTTGTACTTATTTATTTATTTATTTATTTATTTATTTATTTATTTATTTTTGCAGTGCTGGGGGTTGAACCCAGAGCTTCTCATGCTAGGCAGGTGCTGTACCACTGAGTTGCACCCTAACCTCCTTTTTTATGTTTCATTTTGAGTCAGGTTATTCAGGCTGCCTCTGGCCTCAAACCTGTAGTCCTCCTGCTTCAGCTTCCCAAGTCACTGGGCCTACAGGTGTGCATCAAGGTGCCCTGCATAAGGCAATTGTTAATTGGCTAGATTTAACCAGTCTATGATCTTTATATACTTCAAAACATCATGTGGTACACAATGAATACAGCAACAAATATCTACCAATTTATAAGTAAGTGTAACTGATAATTTTTAATATATTAATAACATGTAATACCATAAAGCAAGGAAAATGAACAGATTATAGTACATACATGAGACCTCCATAAAGAAGCATGAAATAAAACAATATTAACATGATTTTTCTAAAAAAAGATAAAAAACTAACAAGTTTACAAATATATGGTACAACTATTAAGAAAAGTAGCAAAACTGTTATAGAATTATCATCATAAAAGTAAAGATGGTGATACTACTTGGAGATATAAATATTGCATCAGAAGGAACATATGGAGTTTTCTAAGGCTGCAGGCAATGTTCCCTTTCTGAACCTGGATGCTGCTGTATGTTGTTCACTTTATAATTATTTACTACTCTTTAGTTTTTAAAATATATGCTATATTTTACATCATGAATTTTTAAAAAGTTAAAAGAGCAATGGAGAAAGGGTGTCTGTTTTGATGGTATTGTTGTTGTTGTTAGGTGCCGTCAAGTCAGTATCCGACTCATAGTGACCCTTATAGGGTTTTCAATGGCTGAGTTCTTTGGCATTGCTTTGGGAGTGGATTGCCAGGCCCTTCTCCCTTTGATGGTATGGACTATAGCAAAGGCACAGTGTTTTGGCAATCCAGCTCTTCAATCTAGCTACAGGTACCATACCTGGAGTCTCATCCTAAAGCATGTTCTATATTTCTTCACCTCTTCTGGAATGAGTAAAATGAAAAAGCTGGAAAGTCACAAGTATTAAAGGGGACATGGAGTAACTGGAAAGCTCATAAGTTGTTGGTGGAAATGTACATAGTATAACCACTTTGGAGGACTCCTCTACTAAAGTTGGTCATGTAATCCAATGAGTGACTCAAGGTTTTCCAGACAAAACCAATAAAAAATAGAGGAGAGAAACAAAGAAAAGAAAAAAAGAAGAGAAGGGAAGATGAGAGGAGAGAAGAGAGAAGAGAAGAGAAGAGAAGATTGTTATGACATATTGGCTTATATGATTATGGAGGCTGAGAAATCTCACAATCTTCTGGCTGCAATCTGGGGATCCCAGAAAGCTGATTGCATACTTCTAGATCAAATCCAAAGGTCTGAACCAGGTTTGCTGATGATATAGTCCAAGGTTGAATCTGAAGGCCTGTGAACCAGAGTCTAATGGTCTAAGTCCAGTTCTGAATCTGAAGGTCTGAGAACAAGAAGTGCCCATGACGAAGGGCAAAAGAGGATGGATATTCCAGATCAAGCAGAGAGCAAATTCCTCCTTCCTTGACTGTTTTTTTCTATTCAGGCCCTCATTAGATTGTATAATCCTCACAAGGATTGATGAGGGTGATTTTTACTCAGTGTGGCAATCCTCATGCTAACCACTCCTGGAAACACCTCAGAGATGCACCCAAAATAATGTTTTACCTTCCATCTGGGTATCATTTAACCCAGTCATGTTGACTATATATAAAGTTTACTGTTACATCCAAGAACCACTCATAGGCATTGTTATCTTATGGAACTTACATGTTCCCCAAACGACCACATTTGAAAGGCATGGCTGCCAGTCTGTGGTGTTACTGGGAGGTCATAGAAACTTTAAAGAGTAGATCATTATAGAAGGAAGCTAGATATTGGAAGTGTGCCTTGAAAGTGGATATTGGGACCCAGCCCTTTCTATATCTATCATTGTTTCCTGGATGACGTGAAGTGAACAGACCACCCCATAATGTACTGTGTTGACACAGGGCCAAAGCAATGGGACCAAGTGACTATGGACTGAAATCTTTGAAACTGTGAGCCAAAATGAAAATTTCCTCCTTTTAATTAAAATTATTTCTCTTGAGTATTTTGTTACAGCAATGGAAAGTTGACCAGTATAAGAATATATACAATGGAAATGTGTCCATCAAAAGCAATGTACTAGAGTCATAGGAGCACTATTGTTAATAGCCCCCATCATGGTTTAAATCTATAATGTACCCTAAAGATTATGTGTTTAACGTTTAACGTCTCTAGGTGGTGGCACCATTTGTGGAATTGAGAGGTGGGATCCTAGCTTATAGAAATAGATGATAGGACAATATTTACTCATTAACATTTATGATAATACAGCTCATCAACTGCAGATAGGAGAATTAGCTAGATTTCAAAGAAAGCTAAAAAGAAGTATGTAATATTAAAACAGGGAGAGATTAGCAATAGTTTAGGACTGCATCCTCTGTGAATATGTGACTTTCCATTTGTTTAACATATTTCTGGAACATCAACAGTTGCACGGGGGATGATCTCATCTACTTTGTGTTGGTTTCAATCATAACATAAAATAATTTCCAAGCTAAAAATGATACATTTTTATAGGTTCAGAGACTAAGGTTATCAAACAAAGCATTGTGTCTTAATTCTAAAGTAGATGAAGTGAAAATCTCTGGTTAAGGACTATTTATCTAAAGTCTTATTATTATTAAGATAAGTGTAATAATATTTCTCTTCTTAGTTTGTAAGCGTGGTTTCCTATACCATTTTTCCTGTGCTCTTAGAGAGATCAGATTTGGTAATTTGCTTTGACAAGTGGGTCAGCAATGCTTGTTTGACACTGCCCTTGCCAGAACATCTGTTAGTCCATCTGGCAGCTGGAAGAACTGAAGCAGGTAGGACGAATCAAATTTATGAAAGAATCCCTTAGAGACTGCTGAGTTGCTGTAGCTACTGGAACTAAGTTAGAGAGTTGGTATGGCTATTGATGTGGGGGGTGTGGAAACTAAGCTTGTAAATGGGCACAACTGTGGGGATAAGTTGGGTGGGCAGAAAGAATATGTCACATTTCTTCTTTCTTTCTTTATTTGTCTCTTTGTCACAGTATCCTCTATATTTTCATTTCCTTCACTCCTTGATCCCTTTATCTGATCTACTCTCTTACTATATAATGGTATAATGCTGGCTAGCATTACTGATCAGTTTCTCTGTGCCAGGAACTATATTAAGCATTCAATTTGATCTTCCCAGCAGCCCTGTGTGATTTACACTATTATGTATATATTACCGATTAGGGGAACTGAGGCCTAGAGAAGTTATGTAAATGTTCCAAAGCTATGTAAATGTTGGCTCAAGTATAATGGGCTCTTTCTGATTGGCTGTAGGGAATACTGTTTTCAGGAAAAGTTGATCTGGTATTGAAAATTTACCAGCTTCCTTAAAGTTTTGGTTTGATTATGGTGCTGGAGCCAGATCAGTGACCTGAAGACTCCTTTAACTACTAATCATACTGCCTGGGTAATGACATTCACCTTCCTGTATTGAAACAATTATCAGTTTGCTCTACCAGGAGAAGGAACTGCTGTTATGTAGGATTCTACACTCCATGAAGGACCCAGTAAACTGATCCCATGAGTGACAATAGACTTAAAACCAATTTACCTATGAGACTGTTAGCTCCTTCTGTGGAAACTGTGAGAAAGAGTAAAGGCTATTGTTGTGCTCTTTCTTGGTATCTGGTAGGAGCTCTTCAGATGGAGGAAGATGGTCAGTTATTGGTGATTGAAAAATGGGAGGAAAGTGCAAACAAGTAGAGGAAAATAGTGTAAACAACTGAGATTTTGTATTCTTTTTAATTCACTGGCAGTGGCTACAATTCTCAAGTTATAGACTAGAATTCTAATCACACAGATCGTAGATATGTCTGATAATGTGAGGTTAGAGAAAGAGTCATTTTCTCTACATGACTCTAGAAGTCTCAATAAAGCCATGGAGCTAATTCTAAACCTCTACATCATGGACACCTTTCTGGCCTCCTCAATGATATTTCTGTTACTTTCCATTAAAAAATTCCTTCAAAAGAGACCCACTCAATGAATATAATGGTTTGGTGCTGGTCTCTTTTCCACAAGGAAGGGTGTGGTATATGCTGTCATAGTATTGACTGTAAAATATAGTGAGATCAGGTCTTGGTGAAAAGGAAAACCCAGCCAGCGGTACTGGGGGTCTCCTACAAAGCTCAACATTCTATAAGACATCTCTTGGACCTGGCCTTTTAGCTTCTTGGCTCTTTTTTTCTATAGCCACTGGTACAGCAATGAATTCTCACAGGTACAACCTGAAAGCACCATATACCTCTCATTTTTGACTTGGGGATTCTTGTATGCAGTGGCATGGGATGGATGTGAGAACTTAATAACATGCCTTGTGGCACATTTCAATTAATGGTGGATAAAACATGATCCTTCTCTCCTTGAAGTAAAGACTTGAAGATATAGTCTCTGTGACACCTCAGAAGGTCTTTGCTGGATTGAGCTTCACTTGTCCACCAAAGACATAGACATTAGCATATTATAAATGAATTCTCTCCCTCCTTCTTGGCTTCACTCTCTTGTCCTTCCTAACAGTTCTTTCTTCTCACTTCCTTGATATACTATCTGCACAAAAGCCCTTGTTTCAATTTCTGCTTTCAGGGGTTGTGGGGGTGAGGTGTGCAAATCTCAAGCTAACACCAAAGCATAAGAAGATAAAATGAAAAATTGGAAAAGAATGGGCATGAATAAAATACAAAGGGTTGTCAAAAGATAACATTACAGCAAATTTCATTTATTTGGCTTTTATTTGTAGTTCTAAATTTGGGAAATACTTCATTCATTATGATAGAATTGACAGTTATTCATGATTGTAGAATTGGGCAAGATACTAGTCTATAAGACAAATTGGGCATGATGGAATAGTTAGTTTTTATAAGGTAGAAACTAGGGACCAGCATAATTTAAGAAAAGTAGATTAATTAATATCACATTATTACAGGTCACTTCTTTTGTAAGGGCTAAAGCAAAAGAGACTTCCTCATTATGTTGATGCAAGTATAATGGGCTCTTGCTGATTGGCTCCAGTGAATACTGTTTTCAGGAAAAGCTGATCAGGTTTTGAAATTTTACTGGTTTCCTTAAAGTTTCAGTTTGATTATGTGACACATAGCATGAGTGACGCCATTTTGGTTTGGTTTGATTTGCTGGGGCCTAGTGCAGGAGGTTAGTTGTGAACAGTGGCCTCCCATAAAGTTATGTTTAATAGAGTATACATTTCTACCTACTCTAAAATACCCAAAGGAATATTAGAGACAGTTCATAATAATGCAATACTACTACTACAATAAGCAAAAGCAAAACTACACTGCTAATGAGAAGACATTTACACCAAGTTCTTGAGTAGGGATAAAATTGCAGAAACTGAATGAAAACTTTATACCTGAATTTCCTAGCAGTCACTCAAAATATGAAACACAAAACTCTCAGCGTTCAGCAGTTGAGAGCAAACTTATTAGTCAGTAAAAATAAATGTTTTCTGGATGCATCACTCTAGGAGAAATTTTATACACATGTTTTTTATACATGGGACATTGAATTATGTAGTAAATGGTATATTTAATAGCAGAGTTATAAAAATTACAGAGGGACTCTGCCTCATGTATTAGCTCTTCATAAGTGCCAAAAATATAATATCCAAAATGCTAGGATTTCCTCCCCAAAAGCAGTTGTGGGTTGTTTAAAATGCTCCCAAATGTGCTGAAATCAACTGATCAGTGCATGAAAGAAACAACCATTACTTGAAAAATAAGTCATAGATCGACACTTAAATAAACTAATGTAGAACCAGATTATTGTCCCAAAACTACATCCTGAATAACTTTGAGTAGATAAAACAGTTCCATACTGCACCCTGAGATAACAAATTATCATGTCAAACAATCTTTCTTAATTAGACAAGTATGACAATTTTTTGCAAATGTTTCCACTCTCTCCTATATGTATGCTCAACATTTTTACTGGCATTCTTTCCTCCTTATCTTGGAACAGCCTCTGAGCTTCTTAAAACAGTGCTCCAGACACAGAAAAGAATACCACAGATGAATTGAATACTACTGGTTGTTATTTTAACCAGCTGGATGAGAAAGCATGACTGCCGAGAATGATTATAGATTGAGACTAATAAATTGTTAGCTCTTCTCACTCACATTAAATAGATCACAGATCTCAAGCTTTCTTCAAGTCACTTCTGGGGCACAAGATAGAATGTGTTCATTATGCTCAGTACTGAAAACTGATCAAGTGTGAAAATGGAGTGAGATTTTCAAAATGGCTAATGTACTCGAGAATTGCAAAGAGCTAAGTTTTTACACTTGATTTTAAAAGTATCAATATACAGAAATGTGAGACAAGTAAAGGAAAATTCTTTTTCCTCACAATGAATCAGCTTGCCAGAAGGATAAGAGCCACAAAAATAGATGTAAATGTCCATCAGGCATTATAATAGCTTTTATTTCTTTAATAAAAAGAAGGCAGTATAACACAACCATGCCTTCTATGCTGAAGAATATTTCCAAAGACTGCCCTTATCATTACTCTTTATGTTCCCCACCATCTTTGACTACAGGTTAATTTCGTATAGACACTTAGAATTCTTACATGTCATTGTTAAAGGAAAAAACACAATGAACATTTTAACAAAAGTAACAAAAGAAAACCCTTCCTACATTAACTCACCATTTTTCATCTGACAATCTTGTGGCAGGAACTCTCATGTTATCTATTTCCCATCCCTAATACTTAAAATATAATAAGCTGCTGCTGCTCAAAGAAGCAGCTTTGATTATTATCATGGGTGAGATATAGAAAAAGGCATATATTATAGATTTTAAATGAAATCCTCTCCACCTTTAATGTGAGTAGATTAATGGAAAATTTATAAAATAAATAATTGGTAGTGGATGGTGTTCATTTTAAAAATATATGAAACTTCTTTGGAATAAGTAATGCTAAAACTAAATATTGATTTATTAAATTTCTTATGCTACATATCCTTTCTGATTCATAGATCTATATTATCTACATAGGTAGAAAAATGTAAGTAAAGAACAAAGAAAACCTCGCTTTTGGCCAACAGAAGTTATTTGTAAGGGAAACAACACTGCATGTCTGCAGCCATAGCACCCTGGCATCTGATCCCATCAGATCTTAGATGCTAAGCAGGGTCTTGGATAGGACACCACCTGGGAATACCAGGTGCTGCAGACTAGGGGGAAGAACGTGGCAATTCACTCCTGAAACAATCTACCATTGAAAACCATACGTATAGCAGAGAAGCACTAACAATAGTGCCGGGCATGGCACAGCGTTAGAGAGTGTTTTGTTCTGTTGTACATAGGATTGCTATGAGTAGGACCTGACTCGATGGCACCTAACAACAACAACACTGTGTTCATATATCTAATTATTAATTTAGATCACTGCATAAGGTGGTATCTTTTCATGAATAGAATATGAAAGTACTGTCATTATTTCAATAGTGCTTGTCTATAAGTGTAGTGATAGCAGTATATTTTATGCTTAAATTTCTTTCCAGTTATGGATAATTTTTAGAAAGATTAACTGTAGGTTACAGAGTGTTGTTGATAAAAAGGGAAGTAAATGTCACAGCATAAAGAGAACCTGTTATTTCTTCCTTGAAAACAGAAGGTATCCATTTATGTAGAAAAGCGTGATTCATTGTGAATTATTTAGTACCCATAGTTATATGCTGTTAGCACTAGAGGGAACCTTAGGGATTTCCTAGTTCAAAGGTTTTCAAAAAACATTCTTTAGAGTCCTGGGGCTCTTCAGATGTGTCAGGAGCCAGGCCAATCAGCATTTTACTACTGCTTTAGCTAGATCAGTTATATTATTTACTGTGTTCTATAACAGGATGGCTTGTAAGGTTTCATTTAAAAAGGAATCTTCTTGTAAAAAAATTTCTGTACAATCTTATTTTACCAATAATAATTGTAGGATCCCATGATATAAAGAAACTTCACGAAGAAGAAATTGCTTGTATAGCAGAGGTAGCAGAGGTACAAATATCCTTTCTGCTCCATTGTGGTGTTTTTTTCCATAGAATTTATTGAAATGGTTCCTTTCCATATATTTATAGTTTTTTTTTTTAGTTTTAAAGCTCTGATGAAGAAAAAATAATACAAGAAACCTCCAAGTTTAGATCTAGTTTTTATGTATGTATATTTGTTGTTTCAGTGGGCAGAAATCATTGGTTATTTTGAAAATTTTAATTAAGCAAGTTTGGAAAGAAATTGGTATGAAAGAAAGAAGGGAAGAAAGGAAGAAAAAGAGAGAGTGAGACAGATGGAGAGATGAAGGGAGGGAAGCAGGAAAGAAGCAAGCAAGAGAGAGAAATGAAGAAAGAAAACAAGAAGAGGGGGGCCAGAAAGGAAAAGAGAAGAGATAACTGTTGGATCAGTATGGATACATTTGGGCCTGATATCTTCAAATCTATTTAATCGCTGTTTTTGAGACAGGGTCCTACTCTTTGCCCAGGAAAGCCTCAGTTTTAATTTGTGATTTTCCTGCCTCAGGCTTCCAAATGCTGGGATTACAGTATGTGCCCCCATACCTGACCCCCTATTTTATATTCAGTATAGGGAGTTTGAAGCCAGGGTCTTGTGCATACTAGGCAATTGTTCTACCATTGAGCTGGATCCAAGCCTTCATTTTCATTTTTTTTTGTTTGTTTTGTAACAGAGTCTTGCTAAATTGCTCAGGCTTCCTCTAGCCACAAACTCCTGTTCTTCCTTCTTCAGCCTCCTGAGTTGATGGGATTACAGGCATGTGCCATGGCAGCCAGCCAAATCTATTTTTTACAGTAACTTATTAAAATATTAAAGTTAAAGTTAATTTTACCTAATACCATTGATGATGAGTTCTTTAAAATGGATTGTAATTCTTTTACCTTTAAGTGAATGATGGCATTTAAAAGAATGAATGACAAATTGTTCTGTGGGAAATAAATGTGAAAGGCTAATATAAACTCAAAAGAAAATGTCACAGGTTCCACATTCTCAACAGAGAGGATATACTAAAAGCAAGAGAGAGAGGGAGAGAGAGAGAGAGAGAGGGAGAGGGAGAGAGAGACAAGTTACTGAAAACAAAACGATCTATGAATTTCAGGAACCTTTGTACAATTCCAGTTCTTCTGAACAGGGATAGATGCTAAACTCTGCAAATCAAATAACCTAATGTGTGCTTATTATAATTCCTTTCATATTGTATTGATGTTATTTATTTACTTGTCTCTCATCTAACACTGCAAGTTCCTTAGCACAAAGATCTTCCCCTTACTCATCTATTTTTTATACCTAGCAGCTCTCATTGGCCTGTAGTAGATGTGCTATTAATATTTATTTAGTGAATGGAACATGCGTGAAATTTTCACTGTGAAATTTTCAGTGTGAATTTCACACACTGAATTTCACACTGAAATTTTCACACACTGAAATTTTCACTTGTACTCTCTGGTATCTCTTTAGAAGTCTGTGTTGTTTAGACTACTTTCACCCCAGTGTTGTGGTGGCAAAAATCGAATTATATGTCCTGATTTCCTCACAATTCTCTACACTATTTCAATGACTTACAAACACTATTGAAAAGTCAAGTTCACATGTATTCTAAACCATCTTTAGATGCACAGGGGAGAATTCTAGCCCAAATAAGTACATACTGGTGATGCTTCTTGCACACCTTTACCTTCAATAACACAACACACAGATACAAGCACATATGTATGTGTGTGTGTATATATATATATATATATATTATATATATATATACATATATATATATATATATATATATATATAGAGAGAGAGAGAGAGAGAGAGAGAGAGAGGAGGCCAGTGCTACACTTTTAAAATTCTTGACAGACTGTTCAATTTTAGAAAATACTAAAATAGATTATTTGATGAGCGCATACTTGTACCAACCTCCATGTAAAACCTGCATACATATTGCTTGATCTTTACAACATTCTTATGAAATAGGTTCCACCATTAACATTCCCATTAGACAGTGGAGAAAAGAGAAGTTTAAATAGGTGAAGTAGTTGCACATAGCTCTTACACTGAGAGGCTTGGCTTCCAACCCAGCTATATCTGATGCCATATACCATGACCTAAACTTGTTCCTTTTCATGTATCACCTTGCATATTTCAAAGGCCTCATCCAGAGCATCACAGAAGGAAGGGGAAGCTCACTTCAAAAGAGCGACCAGTCCAAAAAGCCTTTCCTTTTTGCTTTCTCCTAACTTCTTGACGTTAGTGATTTTCGAACGTCATAGGAGAGAATATTCATGTGTACTTTAAAAGTCTCCAGTTGGCATTTTAACCAAAGCAGGGTAAATGGGTGGTCTTCTTCCCACATGTACAACCCTCATCTTTTTAGCAGAGAGCTCAGTATAGGTTCTTTTGAAACAGGAGTCATCTCTCTTGTTAATTTACAAATTTAAAAGATCAGTGAAGTGTGAGAGTGAAATGAATATAAAAATACAAGAACATATGCTGAGGGTGCTGAAAGAGGCAGACAATACAGTGTTTCTCAGCATGAGCGCTGCTCTGTCGCGTTACTACTTGGGACATCTGTGCCTGCACCAAGCTGTCTCAGAGAAAGGCTTTGAGCCAAGCCATTATGCAGACCTTGTCCTCCAGTTGGAGTCATGGCAGATCTGCTATTCAGAAGCACCTGCCTGCAAATAAAATTTGTTCACTGATGCTGCAAGGAGACTCTGAATCATGCACAGTCTCCATCTAATAACACCTTTGCAGGCTCTCCACAGCGGGGGCTCTGCATGGCTCTTTTAATCTTCTCACCCTCTGTGGGAAGTAAGAACTATGATTTTTCTTCCCCTCGCAAATTAAATTGTATTACCAGGTAGCAATGGGGCAGTGCCAGCTGAATAAAATTGATGGCAAATGCAGACAGAAGAATTCCATTGTCCTCAACTATATTCAAGGAAGACAGTTTTTATTTCAAAGGCAATAACTCCATGAGGCATGAACCCCAGCGCCTTGCAAGCACCCTGGTGTCTCTCACTAAATCTAGGGCCAGAGATGGCACAGAACAGACACTACCTGCTAACAGCCAACTTAACTTAGGTGGCTCCATCAGCTGCCAGGCCAGCCTGCCTTATCCCTTTGCAAATCTGCACAGTTGCTATCCTTCTGAATTTTCAGAATGTACCTATGCTTTAATAAGTAGTGGTTTAAAACAGGGCATTGCATTTACTTATCTCAATATTGCAAAACACAGCCAGGAGTGTTGACCTTCAGATTACTAAATTCAAGCTCATCAGGAAGGTACATAAATGACATATAAATGAGGCATGTTGTGAAAAATGTTTTCAAATTGCAGAAATCCTGCTGCTTGCTTCTGACAAGAAGTAATAAAAGGTTGAATAATATCTCTGAGATTTATAAATTATGAATGCAGTCTTCTGTTGGTGCCATGGTATGTATATTGCTTACAACTTTTCAAATGCCTATAACTAATACATATGTTGTCATTGTCATTACTGCTATCTTAAATTATAATAACTACTAATGTAGCTTTTCCCAACACACATTCATTGGAACATGAATACACTGTCGGGGTGTGTTCTGTGAATTAGTGGCAGCAAGATATGCTCTACTGCATTTTTCAAAATTATTCTCTTTTTCAGTAAGTATTGAGGGGCTGAATCCAGGGCCTTATGCATAGTTTGCAAGCTCTCTAACACTGGGTTGCCTCCCCAGCCCCCTTTTTATTTTTTTTTTATCTTGAGACAGAGACTTGCTAAATTATGCAGGCTGCTTCTGGCCTCCAACCTGCAATCCTCCTGCCTCTACCTTCCAAGTCACTGGGATTACAGGTATTTGCCACCAGATGTGGCTTCAAAATTATTTAAGAAGGAGTTTTCCTCAAAATATCTTGAAGGATGCATGTTCCATTAGAGTGGCCATTTGAGGAAAGAGTAGGAAAACAAAAAGCAGCATAGATCATCAAGTATTCATGATGGAGTTAGGGGATGAGAGAGGCACAGTCTTTTCTCTATTGTAGTATCACCTTCTCCCTCACATTAAGACCTTGCATGTTGGTTTCAATTATAGTGTCACTATATCATATTTAGAAAAATAGCAAAGGCTGTGTCTATATTATTCACTCTGATATTCCTAGAGTCTGTCACACAGTAGGAGCCGAGCAGGTAAAGTATGCTTGTTGAATAAATGAACGAGTACGTGGATGAGTCTGCCTGTGCCTCTGTATGAGTGTGCTCACCTGTGGTATTGCATTGTCTATTTTTCAAAAAGTAAATATGTGGTATTAGAACAGATGTTTTTAAGTCACCACAGTAGCTCAGCTCTCCTCTCTGTAACTTGTAAATAATGAAATCACATGTGCATTTCAAAATGTCAGTCTGTATCCCTGGCTGCATTGTTACCTTGGCAACATAGACTATGACATTATAAGCTATGGTCTCTGCCATGGCTGCTATTTGAGTTATCTGGCAGAGTTCCACAATGAGATATTGTTATTATGGATCTCTCACCACTCCATAGTCTGAACATTGATATGTATGTGGCTGTGATGACGAACTTTACCATATCTTAATTCCCTTCATTATTCAGGTCTATTATTCTTCCTGCTAAATAATTATTTTATCCTCTGCCTTCATTTGCTTCAATTCCACACAGAGAAGATGGCATATTGTTTATGAAAATATTCCCAAGAGTGCTGGTGATTAGACTTTGGGACTTTGCAGACCAGAAGTGCTCACTAGACATTAGAGGAACAAATATGTGCTTGTCCACATTTATTATTGCTAAGTAAAAACAAAATAATAAAAAAATTACCCACCATCCTAGTTTTATTACATTTGATATTTTTTTTTCCAAAATAAGGAAGAATTATTTTAAAATCAGGAACATCCTTTTATTTGAAGAGTCCTATAAAATATCAATCACATTGTCTTTACTGATTTTATTAGAATGTTTAAAATTTCATTGCACACAGACTTTGTTTCACAAATACATATTTCAAAACCTCTTCTTAAGAAGACAATAGGAAAATAAAAGCAATTATAAAATATAAGCAGCTTTACTCTAGATGAGGCCAATTTTCTATACAGCCTAGGATTCTATCCTGTCAGTGGCACAAAGGAACCTACAGAATAGGTTGGTTCACCATGCCAGGCTCCAAAGAGAATGTGTTCAAATTCATAGGCATTAGCCTTCATCACCCTCCTCCAACTTCCAGCCCACCTCTGCACTCTCCCAGGACACACCCTCACTTCCTCTCTCTTCAGAAAACGGAGGTTGTTGAGTCTCCTGATCCATACATATAAATTAGCTAAATCTCTACCCATCCTCCAGATCTTCTATTATGCCAGGTTGTTTGAATTTTCAAACTCTTCCCTGGCACCTGGTCATTAGCCTTCACTTTATTCGTGCTCAATGCTTCAATAAGGTACCAAATCCAGTTTGTTTTGGTCCATGTTTACTATGCATGTAATTACTATGACCCAGAGAAGAAACTGGCACTATTGCCTTTCTTGCTGCAGTTTTCAGGGATGTTTAAGATCTGAGTCTCTTCTGAGTCCTTCTCTCAAAGTGTAAGCAAGGAGTATCCAAATTTTTGGAATCTCTGGGCCATTTTAAGTAAAGAAGAATTATCTTAGGCTGCACATAAATTATCTAAGATTGTGCATATACATAATAAGGGGGGTCACAGAGAAAATAATGCTAAAAACACATGATGTTAAAAAAATTTCTGTGGTCACATTACTAGCTGCTCTGGGCCGTTGGTTTTGACATGCCTGGGCAAGTAGATCAGGCAAAGTCTACCTTTGGTAAACCCAGCCAAAGATGTATCCTCTCTATTCCTGTTCCTTAGCTTACCAGAGATGGAATAAATCAGGTCAGACTCATGCTTGTGAACCTTTTTGTATGCAGAAGAGGTCAGATATCTCCTGTCTTTTCCAATCCAGGCAATTCCAAGAAGCTATGAATAAAACTTAAACTGTGACATCCATCTGGCTATGTGTTCCTTGTATACATACAACATTGCCCTAAGTCTGGAAAAGTTAGAGTTAAGGAGTAGGACATGTGCCCCACTCCAAATTCTTAACACTTTACATCCTCCGACTCCATTTCCTTCTACCTCCACCCACTTCAATCTGGCTTCACCACTCACAGGACGCTCCACCAACTCCAACTGACGTCTTTCTAATTGTCAAACCCAATGACAGTGTCAATCTTGTAATGTTTTTCATTTCTTAAAAATCTTGAATTTTTAACAAGTAATATGTGAAGTTTAAATCTTGAAATCTTGAAAATGTTTTAGTTCTTATTTTATTCTTCCTAATACTCCTAGTGATTTTCTCCTTGAAATTCCTGAATCTTTTCTCCCATAAAAAACCATTCTTAAGTTTACTCTTCTCTAACCACTTCTCCCCAGCTTCTTTATTAAATGTTCATGTTCTTTAAGTTTTAATCTTGATCTGCTAACTCTGTTACTCTTCTCTCATTACTTCAACGAAGTTGACTTCAAGGCTGTGTATTCAGCTTAACTATTGTTTCATCCCCGTTTCCATATAGATGCCCTTCAACTTAGATGAGACTGCATCCCAGTAAACCCATTGTAAATTAAAAATATTGTACATTGAAAATGCATTTAATATATCTAACCTACCAAATATCATAGTTCAGCAACCCAGTACACTGCAGAGTATCGATTCTTTACCCTTGTGATTGACTAGCTGAGGGAGTTGTGATTCACTGCTGCTCCCAAGCAGTGAGAAGGATTACTATACTAAATATTACTATCTTTGGAAAAGACCAAAATTCAAAGGTTGAATTCCTGCTTCTACTGAATCTGTATTGGTTTTGCACCATCATAAAGTAAAAAAAAAAAAATCGTGAGTCAAACTACCATCTTCATATGAGTTATATCTCAATATAGTAGTTTGAAATTTAATCAGGCATTTCCACTCAGGTCTACTTAATTCTCCTGTCATCCCCAAAAACATTCTCTAAACTACCCAAAGCAGTAAATACTCTGAAATTTATTATAGATTTCTCTCTATACCTTTTTCCCATTGTCCAATTCTTGGACAATTCCCACTGTCGAATTCCTCCCCAAGTCCTATTTAGTCTAATTGCTAACGTCTTCATGACCTGTCTCATTCTCTTCATCCCACTATTGTCGCTGGGTGCTGTCAAATCAGATGCAACTCATAGTGATCCCATGTACCACAAAACAAAACAATACCCAACACTATGCTATGCACATGATCTTTTTATGTTGAACCCAATATTGCAGCCACTATGTTTCTTCTCATTTTGAGTCATGCCACATCAGCAAAAAGAGACCCAAGGGCTTTACTCATTCTTGTCATTAAGGTTGACTCTACTTGAGGAGCTAGTTCTTCCTCTGTTGTTTCTTGAATGCCTCCCAGCCTGGGGGACTCATTTTCCAGCACTATATCTGACAGTGCTTCTCTGCTATTTATAGTGTTTTCAATGGCTAATTATTTTGGGAGTGGGCTGCTGGGTCCGTCTCCCTAGTCCATCTTAATCTGGAAGCTTAGCTGAAACCTGCCCACCATGGGTGGCCTGCTGGTATCAAAAATATTGGTGACATAGCTTTCAGCATCACACCAACACGCAAGCCTCCTCAGCATGACAAGCTGACAGACATTCCCTTACTTCATGACCTCATAAGTAATATTTGTCTTCATATGTCTCTCTTTGATAAATATGGAGTATAAAAGGAATGGTATTGAAATTATGGAGGAGGAGGAGTTAACTGAGGTATGTGTCTATTTGTGATCTTGGAAATTCTTCCTTTTTTGGCTATTTTACTTGAACACTATTAGACAATGATAGTGATAATGGAAGGGTTCTACTCTCATTGCTGCCTTGTATCTCTCACTTTTTCCTGTATTTATATTATTTTTATTGATGTGTTTTAAGCTTGATAGGGAACCCCAGAGATCACCTAGGCCAACTTTCTACTTCCAATCTTGTACAAGTGAGTCATTTTATTTTTTTCCTCTCATTACTCACTTCCAAGTAGTCAAAAATTCTTGTTTACTTCACTTTAATAGTGCAATAATCACAATACCTATCTCTCTGCACACTTATATGCACAATTGGAGACAGATAATATAATATTTACTTGTGGAAATTATAAAATATAAAAATGGAAAATAAGTAATAGGAATAAGTAACTTGGATTATACTAATAATTAACATTATGTAAGGGGGAATAATGTTATGGTGAAGGATTTTACTAATACAGGGTAATGTTTCCTATGGCAAAGGATATTCATTAGATGATTAGATCTCATGATAATGATTAATACATGAGTTGTTAAAGGAAATTATTTTATAATGAGAATTATTGCTCTCTGCTTATGTGGAACATGGTTGGGAAATATAATTTGGTAAAACAGATGTCACTTCCAGCAAGTTCAATTTCCCATTTATTTAGGTAGTTTCAGGGACAAAGACCAGATTGAACTCATAACAACTGAGAAACAGGGATCTTCAATTGTGCAAATATAGGGGCTATATATTTTTTTCATTATTTAAGGACAATTTGACAGAAGGAAGAAAGCTCACTCTCAATTAAGGTTCCCATGTACTCTTCTTGCAGGTAATCTATATGTGTAGTACACAGTATAAAATGAAAGTTTTTCTTGGTCAGTATAGAAATAGGACAAAGGAATTTAGGAGATTTTTGTTTGTTTGATTTGGATTTTGTTCTTTGTGGTACTGGGGATTGAACTCAGGCCCTTGCATATAATAGGAAAGTACTTTACCAGTGAATTACATTCTTAGCTCTGTTTTTATTTATTTTGAGACAAGGTCTCACTAAATTGCCCAAGCTGACCTCAAACTTGTGATGCCCCTGCACCAGTGTCTCAAGTACTGGGATTATAGATGTGTGCCAGCATCCCCAGCTCAATTTTAAAATGACTCTCAAGAGCTGAAAAACATGAAATTCTCTTCCTTACTGTATGGACAAACTGCCAAGGAGACACAGTGCTTGGGTTCACCAACTAAGACTTTCCCTGCATAGAGAATGGAGTTTGCATTTTTAAACCTTCATCTTCCATATATGGAATATGTAGCATATATTTGTATATAAAATAACACACAACTGAATTGATGTTGGAAATAACTTCTTGTAATTGATCTAGCTTCATTTTTTCCTGTGTCTGATTAGACTACAGTTTGCTTTAGTTACGAAGTCAGAAGTGTGGGTCCAGTATTGAGAGACTTGAGTATTGTCCAGTTCCTCAGCCCTTAACATGTCAGACTCTTAAATTGTATGTATGCTTTACTAGTTAAACTATTAGAGTACATATTTTCTCTCAGTTTTGAAAGTATTTCATTGTAGGCCATCAATATTCTCTCATGGTCTTTTTTATGCAAGTAAAAGCAATTTACTATGCATTCCAATATACAAGGGACATAATTTGACCTTCATTCATATCAAAATCTTGATATGTTATTTGATTTCCACAAAGCAGAGAAAACTAATTCTTGTATTTAAAAATGGATATTTATATACAGACATGCACTGCTTAAAGGTAGGGCTACCATTCTGAGATGGCCCACAGACGTACCACTGTGACATCAGATCCTGTCAGATCTTGGAAGCTAAGTAGGGTCAGACCTGGTTAGTACTTGGATGGGAGACCACCTGGGAACACCAGGTGCTGTAGGCCCACTCCCCCCACCCAAAAAAAATCTGCTATTGAGAATGTTATGAGTAGCAGAGAAGTACTGGCAACAGTGTTTCATCTATTGTACATAGGGTCACTATGAGTTGAACACTGACTCAATGGCACCTAACAACAATAATCATTCTGAGATATCTGTCCTTTGGCAATTTCATTATTGGGAAAACTCCAAAGAGCATGCTTGCACAAACTAAGATGGCTATGACATTACTAGATAAAAATAATCTTAGGAGACCACCATCATATATGCTATTCATCATTAGATGACATTATGCAAAGATTTATATTTAAGTCCATATTGTTTAATTAACAGCCACCATTGTTTAAAAAATACACTTTGTGAAGGCCCTACTCAAGCATCTAATATTTGTGTATGATTTTTAATCATCTGCTTCTCCTTATCCAAAGAGAACCATTCTTAGTCTAAGATATCTACCTTACCAATTGTCAGAAAGGATCAATCACTTACACCAAAAATGAACAATTCATGCACTAACAGGCAATGGGACAAATACTGCATCCTTGAAATAGGTGATATTCCAAGAGAAATTATTCTCAAATCCCTACCCCTCCAAAAAATTTCTTTCTAGACTAATATTGCAGGAGACAAGAAACCTAGGCAAAACAAATCAATGTTTTGCCAAGATGTGACTGAATGTAACAAAAGACAGGATTGAAAGCATAAAATGCATTCAATCCAGTTAGAATTGATTTATCTTCAAAACAGAATCAGTAGCTGAGAGACAGATATAACAGCTTTGCTATGTTCCTCTGGCCCGTAGGCAGCCTATATAACCCTGTATGTCCAATTCACCCCTACAAATGGAAATAATTTGCTAGTTTATAACAAAAGATTTGTGGTCACAAACTCTCCACTTATCTGCCACTAACTTAGGTTTCTGAACATACAAACTGTGTGTGTGTATGTGTGTGTACATGGGGGAGAGAGAGAGAGAGGGAGAGGTAGTACAAATAGTACAACTTGGGCCCAGGTTCCTAGGTAGATTCCTGGTCCTAGAATGTGTCTTGAGGTCTCCTGTTGCCCTTCTAGTCTGTTACTCAGGTCAGAGTTTTCCAAAGTTGGTGTCACTGGGAACACTATTTATCAAGAAAAATATGGATACTCACATCATTTGGGAAACAATATAGACCAAAGATAAAGAGGATTCCTTAAAGCTTTCAAAATACATGAAGATGCTATTGCACACTGTAGATGTTCAGAACTGGTGCATGCCATCTTTCTTTACAGATACTTTTAAACACTGGGATTTGTATTAATGTGTAAATAAAATATCGGTTGGAACATGATTGGGAACTTCTGACTTAGAATAAACTCTAGGTTCTAGAATTTACTGTAGCTCTAATAACTAGAGGTTAGATCCCTTTGCTCAAGTCACATTCCCTGTCTTGGACCTTGAAGTTGTGTTTCTCAGAAGCAAAGAGGTATAGAATAACCCAACTAAGTTGCCTACACTGAGTCCTTCCAGTTCTACCAGTATGAGGCAGTTCTAAACCTATGTAGTTAATGATACTCTCTAGGAAACTCTCCATAAATGGAACTAAGAGACAATGATCCCTAGATGGGGGAAAGATAAAGATGAAAGAGGATTCCAACAGAGATGAGGATTCTTAATGTATAGCTTTTCATCCTGAATCTCCACTGTAGTGCTTAACCTTGAACCATAGTAGCCCTTGTCCTCCTATACTCCTATTTGAAGGAAGTGGGGTCTGGTGAGATAGGAAGTTTTTAGCACCCTCTATTGGTCATAAGACTGTCACTACAAATTGACTCATTTGTAAATACTGGATTATTATGGTATTATTATCACCTTAGTAAAACATAAACTTAGCAATTTATAGAGATAGTTTATTTAATTAATGTTTTTCTTTTTAAATTAAAAACTAAGGCATAGAGAGAAACTCTGTAAATGAATATAATCTAGCTAGAACACTGAAAAATGTTCTATAATCGTGAGAAATCATCTAAAGCCTCATTTACAAAGAGTGCCTGCTGGCATGCAATGCTCAAACTTTTCAACAGATTGGCAGAAAAAAATAATAATTATTATTACTCAGCTATGTAAGATGTGCATCTAAGCAATGATCTGGTCACATAACTTCATTTTTAATAAATTCTCCTAAAGACATAAAAAAGAGTAACAACTGGATATTAAGTTTATTCTTTATTCAGCTGGGTGAGACTCCAAAAATGCTTCCTTATGGAGTATTTTTTCTTAGAAACCTATAAGACCTATAATGTTAAGCAGGATGGAATTGCTCATTTTGAAATCAAACAGAGTAGGGATTGGAAAGCACTTCTGCAGCTTTCTAGTTAATTACCTTAAACAAGTTCATTAACCTTTCTCAGACTTACTTTGCTCATCTACAATATGAGGATAATAATGCTTAATTCAAATGATGAATATGTGAGTATCATCTTGTAATGTTTCTGACCCATAATAGGCATTCTATAAATTAAGTCTTTTTTGGGATAAAATGAAATCAAGGAAAATAAGAAGAAGCAGAATAATACTAATAAGAACTATCAATCTTGTGTCTATAACTATTGTTACTCCACAGTAAAATTTGATCAGAGGTCATATCATAACTCATCTATAACAAAACATAGCATAAGTAACTGGCATCCCACTACCAAAACAATTAGCCATTGAAAACCTTATGAATAGCACAGAAACATTGTCAGATATAGTACTAGAAAATGAGTCCCTTGAGTTTGAAGGCACTAAAGAGATCACTGGGAAAGACTGACCTCCCCAAAGTAGAGTCAACCCTTATGATGGGAATGGAGTAAAATCCCTGAGATATCAATTCATGGATGTGTTATGACTCAAAAAGAGAACAAACAATTGTAAACATCCATTAATAATTAGAACATTGTATATATGTAGTAGGAATCCTGGAAAATTATAAATTGTTGAAAAGAAAATGGAGCACAGAAACATCTACATTCTAGGCCTCAGGGAGCTAAAATGGACTGCGATGGGCCATGTTGAATCAGATAATCATATGGTTTATTATGCTGGGAATGAAAAACTTGAACAGAAATGGAATTGCATTCATCATCAAAACAAATATCTCAGTATCTGTCCTGAAGTGCAATGGTGTTGGTGATAGAATAAAATCCATATTCTTACAAGGATGACTAGTTAATACAATTGTTATTCAAATTTATGCACCCACCACTAAGGCCACAAATGAAGAAATAGAAGGCTTATACCATCATCAGCAGTCTGAAATTAATTGAACATGCAATCAAGATGAACTACTACTTACTGGTGACTGAAATGCAAAAGTTGAAAACAAAGAAGATGACTCAGTAGTCAGAAAATATGGTCTTGGTAACAAACACAGTGCTGGAGATCACATGATAGAATTTTGTCAGACCAATGACTTTTCCATTGCAAATACATTTTTTTCACCAACATTAGCAGTGACTATACACATGGAATTCATCAAACAGAACATACAGGAGCCAAATTGACTGCATTTGTGGAAGGAGATAATGAAAAACCTCAGTATCAGAAGTCAGAACAAGACCAGGTGCCAATTATGGATCAGACCATCAACTGATCATATCCAGGTTCAAACTAAAACTGAAGAAAATTAGAACAAGTATATGAGAGCCAAGGTATGACCTTGAGTATATCCCACTCAAGAACAGATTTGACACTAGTTAGAACAGATTGCTACTCATTAGAGACTATTGATCAAAGGCCAGATGAGGCATGACATTAAAGACTTTATTTCATGAGGAAAGCAAAAGTTTATTAAAAAAAAAGAGAGAAAGAAAAGATCAAATTACCTGTCAAAAGAGACGCTAAAACTTGCCCTTGAACATAGAGTAGCTAAAGTGAAAGAAAGACATGAAAAAGTTAAAGAATAAACAGGTTTCAAATGGCAGTTCAAGAAGAAAAAATCAAATATTATAATGACATGTGCAAAAAGCTGGAGATAGAAAACCAAAAGGGAAGAAAATGCTATTTTCCTCAGGCTTAACAAATTAAAGTAAAAAGATCAAGCCTCCAGTGGCAGTAGTGAAGATTTCTACAGAGAAAATATTAAAAGATTCAGGAAACATCAAAAGAAAATAGAAAGAATACAAAGAACCATTATATCAAAAAGAATTGGTGATGATCAACCATTTCAAGAAGTTGCATATGATTAGGAACCACTATTATTGAAGGAAGAAGTGGAAGCTGCCTTGAAGGCATTGGCAAAATACAAGGCTCCAGGAATTGGTGGAATACCAATTGAGATGTTTCAGCAGATAGATGTAGCACTGGAGGTACTAATGTATTTATGCCAAGAGATTTGGAAAACAGCTACTTGGCCAACTGACTGGAACAGATCCATATTTGTGCCTATTCCCAAAAAAGGAGATCCAACCTAATGCATAAATTATTGATCAGTATTATTAATATCACACACAAGTAAAATTTTGCTAAAGATAATTCAAAAGTGACTGCAGCTGTACATTGACAGGGAAATACCACAAAATCAAACCAGATTCAAGAGGGCATGGGACCAGGGACATCATTGCTGATGTCAGATGGATATTAGCTGAAAGCAAAGAATACCAGGAAGATGTCTATGGGATTTTTTATTGACTGTGCAAAGGTATTTGACTATGATCACAACAAATTATGGATAAAATTGCAAGAAGTGAGAACCCCAGAACACTTAATTATACTCATGAGGAATCTGTACATGCATTAGAAGACAGCCATTCGAACAGAACAAGGAAACATTGATTGGTTTAAAGGCAGGAAAGGTATGTGTCAGGGCTGTGTCCTTTCACCGTACCTCTTCAATCTCTATGCCAAGAAAATAGTCCAAGAATCTAGATTTTATGAAGAAGAATGTGGCATGAGGATTGGAGGAAATTTATTAACAGCCTGCATTATGCAGATGACACAACTCTGCTTGCTGAAAGTGAAGAGGATTTGAAACATTTACTGATGAAGATCAAAGAACACAACCTTCAGTATGGATTGTGCTTCAACATCAGCAAAGTAACTTTATGATTAGTGGAGAAAAGACTGATGTTATCTAAGATTTTGATATACTTAGTTTTACAACAACATCCATGGTGGCAGCCATCAAGAAATAAAAGACACATTGCATTGGGAAAAGCTGTTGCAATAGACCTCTTTACAGTGCTAAAAAGTAAAGATGTCATATTGAAGACAAAGGTGTGCCTGACTCAGACCATGTTATTTTCAGTCACATCATATGCTTGTGAAAGCTTGATGGCAAATAAGGGAGACAGGAGAGGAATTGATGCTGGAGACAAACATTGGATATGCCATGGACTGCAGAAAGAACCAACAGACCCATCCTAGAATTAGTGTAACCAAGTGCTCCTTGGATGCGATGGGTAAGCTGGACATATTGTCAGGAGGGACCAATTCCTGGAGAAGGACATCTTGTGTGGGAGAGTGGAATTTCAACAAAAAAAGGAAGACCTTCAACTAGATGGATTGACACAGTGTCTGCATCAATGAACTTAAACATAAAAGAGACCATGTGCTTGAGACAGTTTTGGGGAGTGTCTTGTTTTGCTGTATATAGGGTTGCTATGAGTCAGACTCAACTCGATGGCAACTAACAACAACAACAATGGTTTGATGTGAGTTATGTACTTGACAGTGAGCTCTAACATTGACAAGAGAGAAAACTGATCACTCCAGTTAGTGAAAAGGAAGTAGTCTTAACCTAACCATGGGGGTTACTGGTAGACAATGGATTCACCAAATTGGAAGTAAAGTTTCTTTTATTTTAGGATTTGTTTTAGAGTCAATCTTCAAAACAAAGCCCTATGTTATTGGTCAAACAGGGTACTGAGGAAACAAAATTACAAATTATGATTGAAATGGTATAAACCAATGTTTAGTAGTTTATTTAAATGTCAGTGCCAATTGTTCTTTGAATACTTCCACTTGAAACTTTAGAAGAGGCCCCAGGCTGGTTTTAGCTTACCTATCCTTTTGGTGTGGCCAAAAGTTCATTATGCTAACACTCAATTTTTATGAAACCTGATAGTAGAGACTGACATATTAAAGGTGAAATACAACCAGACTGCTTTAAAGAAGGTGTATCCTCCTGGGAAATCGTTAAGGGAATTGAAATGTGGTTTAGGGGGTACCTGCTATCAAATAAACATTTGTTAGAAAACATATTAGGCAGGAGGTTTAACATCAGAGTAAGTGCCAGAGTATTTTAGAGCATTAGTGTTTGAGTGGAAAAAATAGAACCACTATAAGTATCACTGGAGTATGGAAATTAGTAGTCAGATTAAGATTTACACAAGTTTTGAAGAAAGTAGGGAAGAGATGGTTTGGCTGGTGACAGCTGGAGGATTGGGAAATAGTTGCTGGTGACCTCAATTTGAAGCACTGGAGTGGGCAGGAAGCCAGAGTTCAGAACTCTGAGAACACACAGCCTCTGGTCACTATGACCCAGAAGAGGAAACCCACATTAATATTCACCAAAAGCCACATACCTCCCCAGCATACCATCTGAGAATGTAGCTGCCTCTTCATCTTTGCCTTTCAAATCTAGCTCCCCTCATTAGAAGCCTCCATGCCAGAATTATACAAGGAAGAAAGAGAGGATTTGGGGAAATGTTGTTCCTAGCCTTAGAGAGTGAAGTTGGTGAGCTGGTAAAAGAGAACCCAAGTCACCTGGTCATACTATGTGCTGAAGCATTCTGGCTCCCCGTGGAGGGCAGTGAGAGCATCACAGAGTATTTGGGAAAATGTATGTCCCTTGGTATCCCTTTTAGCATTCGTTCTATATGAACTAAGTTGGCAAAAGTGGAAGCAAAATGACTTAGATGACTAACTCAAGGTAAAAAAAAAAGAGAAATCAAGCAATTATGGAGTACCTCTTGTGCAACAGGCATTAAATGATTTATAGATATCATTTCATTTACTTTCACAATATGGGTATTTTTTTCATTTTACCGAAAGGGAAACTGCATTTTAAAGGTGAAATAAAGGTCTCCTGAATAATTTAACTGCTGGATGATGAAGTAGATGGAACTTAAGTTTAGGTTTATACACAGTGCTACTTCTACCACATTATATCACAGCCATGAAAGAGATAGACATCTTGGCATTGCTTTTAGTAAAACACAAGTAATTCTCTTAATTTAAATCTATATTGAGATTTATTTAACCTTCCACGTGTATTTTGTGGCAAGCTACATCAGAGTGCCTGAGAGAAATCAACATTTTAAGCTATCTCACTGGGTGATTGGTATTTACCCTATAATTTGCAAGTTGCTGGCTTACATATTTCCTCAATCATTAGTATGATCATAGAATTACTTAGGGGAGGGGCCAACTTGATTGCAACTAACTAGGACATATTAAAATACAAAATTTGCAAAGATTGTGTAACATATAGAATTAGAGCTGGTTCTAACCCTTACCTTCTTTGTCAATATTGTTACTTTATATAATTGCTTTCCTTGAATTAAATAATGTGTTGTGAGTATTTACAAATAAAAAAGGAATCTTAAACAAAAAATCATAAATGTTTATTTCTTTCTAGCAAAAATTAGTACAATTATCTAGGGCCCTAACATTTTCAAATATATATTAAAGTAGTCTGTGATTATTTTCATCCCCAGCTAATTACCCCACATGTTTAGAACACAGACAAATTACTAATGTCAATTAGCAATTCATCCTTGAGTTCATTTTGGTTTCCTACATAATAACCTAGTACACGCAGCACTCCAATGACCTTGGCAGGCACAATAGTACTTTAAAGTACTTACAGTCATCACTCAGGAACTCTTAGTACATCCTGTGCTGCCAGTTCCAATTTCTAAATACAAGAAAATGACCTTAATTGGAGTTATGTCTCCTTTTGACAGAGAGGTCTTTTCAAACCAAAGCTTGCATTCTAAAATGCATGCACTGACATAGGGAAAATCATAGTAAGAAAATAATCCTAAAACTTTAAGCTCCTTGACTAGAGGATTTAAGCAAGATGCAAACGCCTAACTGAATTGTTCCTCATGGAGCTAAACAATTGTGCCGCCGCCACCGCCGCCGCTGCTTCTGCTGCTGCTGCTGCTGCTGCTGCTTCCTCTTCTTCTTCCTCTTCCTCTTCCTCTTCCCCTTCCCCTTCCCCTTCTCCTTCTCCTTCTCCTTCTCCTTCTTCTTCTTCTTCTGCAACCAAAAACATGAAAATAAACCCAACTGTTCTTAGGGTCAGAATATCTTCCTAAGATGAAAGCACAAAATATTTAGATTTGATAACCTTAGGAGAATGAGTTAATTTAGCTAATGAAGTTTTACAGTTGAAAACTTAATAGGAAATAATTTATTTCAAGTCTGCATAAAGAAAATATAAATTAAAAGGCATTCTTATAAACATTTCAAATTGGAAAAACAGATCTATCTGAAGCCCTTATAATTTTTCCCAAATACCCTACCCTGACTCCTCTGCTCCCAGTTATCTGATTCCTGCCTACAGGAAGGGTTCTTACCACCTAGTGTTCCAGAACTTTGTATTGGTCAAGTCTCCTTGGTAGTGACTAGCATTATGCTTACTGACACCAGTTTCTTCCATTTCTATCAGATGTATCTTTTCGATCATTTAACCTAAACTTCCGACTGTGTCTGTGTACATTAGCTCAACATCGCTGTGGCAGAGAAACAAACCAAAACAAACTGAGGGAGGCCGAGATATTTATTGGGAGCTTATGGTTAAAGGATTTTAGTCCACTGAGACAGGAAGGCTTGATGGTGGAACAGGCATCTGGCCAGGTGGCTGGGCTGTGGCAGGTGACTTCACAGCATGGAGGGATGGGAGGCAGAGAGCAACCAGACCCGTGAGTGCAGGTAAAAACCTCCACAGGCCCACTCCACGTCATTCACTTCCACAAGGATAGATCATGCCTCCTAAAGTTTCCCTAGTCTCCACAAACAGTGTGGCCAGGTGGGGATCAAGCATTAAAGCACATGACCCTACAGGACATTTTATATTAAACCATGACACTCTGTGACCCTTTCATCTTTTGGTTTCTGGTACCCTGTCCTTTGATATTCTTGATCTTTCTCCAGATCCTTGACATTTTCTCTACCTTGGAAGTTCTGTGTTCTCTAATCTGTTCAATCACCTGGCACCTATTTCAGGCACATGGGAGTTTACAGCTGATTCTACTGGACATTGACTCACAATTCTGTAATAAAAAATCACCTGTGGGAAAGTTTAGATAACAAGCCTTTCTTTAGCCCTTAAGTTTCCTTATATGTAACATGGGAATTTTTATATTTTCCTCCTAGGGTAGCTTTGAGAATTGAATGAAGTGACACATGAAAGCATCCAGTGTCTACACATATACTGCACCTATCCCTTGGTAAGCACTCTAGAACTGAACCTAATCTCCTCCCCACGTTATTACTCTTACAGTGCTTTGACACATATAAAATGTTTTAGTTTTTAGATTTTATGTGATAGTTCATCTACTTTTTCTAAATTGACAAAGCACTACAGCACTAAAATTTTTTAAAAATCTTGTATGTTTTGTTGGAAACTTCATTGCATAGCACTAGCCTAGCCATGATAGTATATATGCAATAAATAATTACTGAAATGAATTAAAGTGAATGGGGAGCTGGAAGAGTTTTGATGGCAATTGCCAGGCTGCCACTTCCATGTTATTCCTCACAGAATGTCTTCCATGAATTAATGATTCAGAACACCAGGTGGTCAGTCCTGAGCTTCCTAAAATAGGAAAGAAGCAGGCGTAGAGGAAGGTTTTAGCATGAAAATGTAAGTTTCATCCTTTGTTGTTGTTGTTAGGTGCCCTCGAGTCGTGACCGACTCATAGCGACCCTCATAGGGTTTTCAATGGCTGACTGTTTCGGGATTGCCTTGGGAGTGGATTGCCAGGTCCTTCTCCCAGTTTCATCCTAGTGAATTTAAAATCCTCCCTTATCATTTCCAAAGCTAGGCAGCTGGTGTCACAGCTTCATTCCTATAATGACTGGCAGTGGTGCTCTGGGGCAGGAGGCAGGATATTACTGGATTCCTCTTACCCCCAGCTTACTTCCAGGCTTTAATGATTCCAATATTCATGGGCACTTAAACCAACCTTAATAAGTACAATATTTGTAAAACTACATCTCTGCTTTTTAAAGTGAAAGCTAATGGAAAAGTATGAATGATCTTAAAAATTCCTAGGATTCAAATTAGGCAATAATACAGCAGCTTGGAAGAAAATTTGCACTGGTACCAGGGATTGCCTATATTTAATAACTTTAGTCTTTTGAAGTCCTGAGGGTCACATAAGAGTGGAGAGACAAGTTAAGAAGTTTGAAAAATTTTGCTGAATTCATGCTTCCCCTGATAATGAGAATAAAGCCATGGATCTCTTTATTCAAGTAGAACTGTATTATCTATATCTATATCTCGATGGGCTAGGATTTAGCTCAGTTGGTAGAGCGCTGCACTGCAGTCTCTGAGGTCCTGAGTTTGATTCCCAGCACCGCAAAAATGGGAGAAGGGCCTAGTAATCCACTCCCAAGGCAACCCCAAAACAGTCAGCCATTGAAAACCCTATGAGGGTTGCTATGAGTCGGATACCAACTCGACAGCACCTAACAACAACAACATATCTCAATAGATAGATAGATAGAGAGATCTACATAGAGAGATATAGATATACCAACACTTATTTACACATGTACATGTGCACAGACACATGTCCACATTTTTCTTGTTGAAATATTGAATACTACTCTTTCATATAAATGTCCCCTCTTACCACCATAGGAACCCATGGCCCAAAAGGATGAGCTTAAGGGGCCTGCAATGCAACCTCATCTACATTTTAATTTTGCAGGTCTGTTTATAGCTTTTGGAGAGCTCTTGGTATCTTTGGAGGTCCATTAACATGAATATCTTCAGAGATTGCATGTTACCTTACATCTATGTCTAGCATGTGTACATCAGACAAATATGAAGACTACACAAATCCTATACACTGGGGGAAGACAAAATTGTATCGTGTTATAAGACAAGAGAATGTATAGATTATCAGTAGATGGTGCTATTAACTAATTGTGAAATTATGACATGGAGTACAATGGGGAAAAATTCAATGACATCTATTTGAATCTAGACACTCAATTCCTACATGAAAGTCTAAAGAGCTCCTTAATTCTACTTGAATCAACCTGTTCAGTAGGAGTTATTTTTACAGTTATGTCAGAACTTTTCAAATTCTTTGTACAACTCCTTTCTATACCAATACTATAGAAGCATATCTTGAGGAATGTTCTTAATGGAAAATATAATGGGGTTAGGTGACTCCAATAACTTAGCACTTATATTTCCTGAATAGTATTGTTACTACAAGTCTGTTTGATACTGATACTTAGTTTTAATTCAAAAGGTGAGGGTACCAGATATCAGTTAGTTAAAACTAATACAAATTCTGGATAAATCCAACTGCTGGTGAGGATGTAAGCCAACTGAAATACTCAAACATTGATAGTAGGAATACAAAATGGTATACCCACTTAGGAAACAGTTTTAAAATTTTTATGCACTTAAAAATGTGGTTATATAATGAAAATCACTCTTATATATTTACCCAGGAAATATAAAGACCTGCTGTATATTGATACAAAGACATGTAACTCATGACCATAGCAACGTTATTCATAATAGTGAAAAACAACTGGAAACAACCCAAATGTCTATTAGCTAGTGAATTGATAAGTAAATTGTGATGCATTCATATGATGGAATACAACCCAGCAATAAAAAAAGCAAACTTCTGATATGTGCAAGGCAAATAAATCTCAAAAGCATTAAGCAAAGGAAGGAAACCACACACAGATGACTGTAGAGTATATTATTCCATTCATGAAACATTCTAGAAAAAACATATACTGTAGTGATAGAAAATAGGTCACTGATTTCCAGCAGGCAGGCCAGAAGAAAAGAGATTGACTTTAAAGAAGCTCAAGGAAACTTTTCAGGATGATGGAAATAGTCTACAACCATAATTGTTAGTTGTGCTTATATGATAGTATGTATTTGTGAAATTCATCAAATCAAGGACTTGAAACAGTTAAGTTTTGATGTTTATTGTTATATTCTTAATTAAGATGATTTTTAAAAGTACGAAGTAATGATTTGCTAGAAAAAAGGCACGTTGTTGTTGTTGTTGTTAGGTGCCGTCAAGTCGGTATCCAACTCATAGTGACCTTCTGTAAAACAGGGGAAACACTATTGTCAGTGCTTCTCTGCTGTGCATAGGGTTTTCAATGGCAGATTGATTTTTGGGAGGGGGTTGCCAGGTCCTTCTCCCAAGCCTGCAGCACCTGGTGTTCCCAGGTGGTCTCCCATCCAGGTACTAACCAGGCCGGACCCTACTTAGCTTCCGAGATCTGATGGGATCAGATGCCACAAGGCTATGGCTGCAGGCATAAGTTTCAAAATTTCTATTACTGAACATCTTTATGAAAGACCCCAGCTTGTCATTCTGAGGCTGACAGAGATCACTCAGAAGCTGTTATTCAATTGTGTGTCTCAATTCAGTACTTTTCACATTCTGTGTAATTATTAATGGCTTGGTATAGGTCATAAGTATGTATATAATCTTAAGGAGACATAGAAATAAATATAAAAATAAACAAAAAACATACCAAATCTATGCTGTTGATGTTTTTCTATTAGTTTTTCGAAGTTTAAAAAAATCGTTATTGTGATTCTTGTGTCATTTGTCACATGGGACATTTGAACTATATGAGAATAGGTCACGTTAGGGAATTTTTAACCACTTAAAAGAATTTTATTGTTATTAGACTTGTGACTTAAAGTAGATAAAAATGAATGCTGTTAGATTTTTATTTTGACTTTTTATTTTAATTTTTAGAAATATATACCCACTATAAAATAGAATCCAGGAATAGGGGTACAGAGTCTTCTGTATTCCTTGACTAAAAGTATTCTTGTAACTTGGCAATGGTTGTTAAAGAGAGTGTCAGTATTCATCTTCAACCTTAGGTTTCACAATATAACTATTTTCAATTATTCAATTTATTTCTGTATCAAGTCCTAATTCTAAAGAAGTAGTCACATTCCCCTCCATCACTTCTTCCTTCTCTTTGCTGCAAGTCATTTCAATCTCCTCAAGACTTCAGGCTTTTAAAAACCAAAGGAAACAACCCATGCTCATATTGCTTCCACCCAAACCTCTTCTATTTGTTATATTCTCTATTTCAGAAAATGGCATAAGTAACAATTCAGGTATCCAGGCCAGACATCTGAGTATCTTTGAGTCTTCCATCTGCCACCTATGTTCATGTTCAACAGATATTAAGTCAGTACCTGCTGTGTGTCAGGTCCTGGGCATTCCATATGGAAAAAAATAGGCATATTACCAAAATTCATGGAGCTTATTTTCCAGTGGAAAACATATACTAATTTCATTATTGCAAATAAATAAAATTCTTGCATATTTTAATACTTCTATGATGATACAAAATAGATATTCTAACAATGATGCGAGCCATTTTAAATAATATAGGGTGGTTATGAAAGTTTTCTCTGAGAAGATGACGTTATGCTAAGACCTGAAGTTTTCAGCCATGAGAAAGACAGTATGGCACAGAGGAATTATTGCTAATGGAAAGAGGGAAAAAAAAACTGAAAGAAATGTAGAATCAAGTTGATTTTACCTTCTAAATATTTCTTGAATTTCTACTTCTCTATCTTCAAGGACTCGGCAACCCCAGTCTCTATGAATCAGATACCGACCTGATGGCACCTAATGATGCAACATTTTCACAGCATCAACTCCTTTCCAGACCAATATTATCTCTTGCCTAAATTCTTGAAGCATCCCTAATGTAGCATCTCTCCTTCTGAATTTGTCCCCATTCCATCCATCTTTCACACACTGGCCAAGCTGATTACCTTGAAACAAATTGATTCGTGTTGCCTATTATGTTTAAAACTCTACCGTGGCACACCATCATTCTTGCGTCTAAGCCCAAAGTCTACTCTTTAGTGTATAAGCCTCTTCAAGATCTTACTTCTTCACTAAACCAACTCTTTCCACCAACAACTTCTATCACATACTTTATCTCACTTCATTTCACATACACTATTCTATTTCACTTTAGAGCCTTTGCCAAAGTTATACTCCCAGCCATAAATATTCTTCCTTATTACCTTTCATCTGGTTAAATCTTTTACATCTTTTATGTTTCACATAAAATATCAATTCGCCAGGAGAGTCTTCCTTGAACCTCTACATTTGCGTAGGTGCCCTTCTTACATGGTCTAGCAGCATGCTCTCCTTCCCCTCTCATCCACACATCCATAACCAATGCTCTAATCACCTTAGTGCCCAGGTCTCTAGACTATAAATTTCACAATGCAGGGATATTTCTTTCCTTTCCCTGCTATATCTTGAAAACCTAAAATAGGTCCTAACACACAGTGAATGCTTAATAAAGACACATAGACTCACTGAACATATGAATGAATGAACCAAAAATGATTGTCTTTGAATGATGAAAAATATGAATTTGGTTTTTTAAAAATTCTTTAAAAAAAGAAATTCTTCACATCCTAAATTTTCTACAGAGAGTTCATATTATTAAAGGAAAGAATACATACTTTAGATGGTCCATCAAGTACTGAGATGGAGATGGCTAAGACTTGTTAGACTATCCCAGGACTTTAGTGTGATCTGAGTCCAGGAACTGGCTCAAAATTCAATGCCCTAAGAGTGAGTAGAATCTTAAGCAGGAGCGCTGCATCACTTATTTCAGCGCTGAAGTAGATGAGATTGAGATGAAGGATTTCAAGGGAAAGAAAGCCATTAGGGACAGACTTAATGCAAATCCAGGGCAGCCCATCCAACTGAGTCATCCTCCCACAGGGATTGGCCAAACAGATTGCACCCAATTGCCTGGCAACTGGATAGATTCCTAGATATCCATAGAAAAGAACATGTTATGTATAGTACATGGTAGAATATACCTGGAAAATGTTTCTGAAACAAAGATCACATCAATTTTCTTTTTATAGGGAATTCACACTCTTAGGATTGGTGGAGAGGAAACATTTAATTCTACTGACAGAAGGAGGGTCATTATATGGTTCAAAGACCACTGGAATGGTGTCATGAGACCAGTATTTAGGCCTCAGATTTTTGTGTGATCCCAAGACAGGAATGCATTTTGGGGATCTTGGTTTCTTCCTTTGAAAGCAAATAGATTAGATTAGCAGATCTCTTAAGATTCTTCTTTCTTTCTTTTTTCCAATTAGAACATTATGTGTTCTCTCATTCTGGGCAGAATGCCCAAGGTGTTCAACAAAATAAATTTGTTTTGAAGCAATATAGGAAGGAAGTAATTCACCTGTACTTATTTCTGGAGCACAAAGTGAATTTTCTGAGTTTCAGGTAACACCTTGACACATGCTTGATAGTTTCTGAGTAAACCTGTTTTATCTGCGATGAAACATACTAAATTTAAATTGACTCTAGTTTAATCTAAAAGCCATAGCAATTTGACACATCCTTACCTTGAGACAATATTAGAAAAATTTCATTTACTGCTAGTGCTTGGTGCTAGAAATCCTTGAGCGTCAAACCCAAGTTATTTATTTTATGACTCATTTCTAGCAACTTGGGAAAAAATACATTTAGTAATTCTGCATCAGTGCTATGAAAAGAATCAAAATAATTTAGGAAAGCATTAGACAATGCCACCTTTAAAAGATATTCTGGACACAATTTGCATTGGCTGTTTACTCTGAAAGCCCATTTGCCTCTGAGGACAATCTCATTATGAGGTGCCTCTACTTTTGTCTTGGATGGAGGCAGAGGAGAGAGACTTTGACAGCAATTCCATTTTAAAATCATCTTGCTATAAGCCTTTTTCTGTTCTTGGTGACCTGGAGATATCTGTTCCAAAACCTGGCATTTTACAGTATCCTTTAACTTTGGTTTATAAGGCTCAAGCCCCTCTCAATAGAATTTTCTTCACTGATGCCCCTACCCCAGCAATGCCTTGTTGGTTAGAATTTTCAGGATTCTTGGGTCACAAGGAGAAATCATGCTCGTATATCCCTCTGTGGTAATGGTTCCTAGTAGGATTTCTCCCAAATATACAGCATAGACAGCACTGTTACATTGCACCCAGGGCATACAAGACCAAAGTGCACAGTATATATCATGAGTTCTGGAACAGTAGCTAAGCATTGTCCACCGAAGCAATGGCTCTACCTATTCCTTATTTTTATATTAACTTTAACAAGAAGAAATGATGTGGTTGTGCCTAACTGGAATTTGAGAGGTACATGGCCTTTCATAATATTCATTATAACCCTACTTTCAAATCATATACTTAAATTAGCTACAGTCTGAGCAATAAGAAAGATTTCATTTGACCCACAAGGCACAGCCATATCACATGAGCCAGAAGATAGTTTGGGAGCTCTTACTTCAGAATATGACAATATAAATGAACAGGAACTTGGGGGCTTCATGAGCCTTATGAGTTATTAAATTGCAGATGAACAGGAAGTACAGTTAGTAAACAGAAGCACCACAGAGCCAGTAATGATCTCTATACATTCCCTCTGACACAGGACCACATGTTTCCTCCTCAGGGGATTTGACAATCTTGCATGGTAATTCTGCTCTGATATATTTTGAGAAACTATCTGTAAGATCAACCCCATTATATCTGTTCTTCAAAGAGATCTCACTGAGGATGTGCAGTTGTGAAATTATGCCATGTGTATTACAGTGTAATTTACTCTACAAGAAATCATAAAATTGATATAATCCCATTAAAATCTAAACTATAAGCAATAACATCTTTGTTTTACTCTTCACCACTGAAGTATGGATGTCTTTTAACCAGAGGCATATCCAATACTTCCTAAATTCACTCTCTAAAATATGAAATGCCAGTTCCACAAAGTCAGTTTGGGCCTCTGCTGAAACCACCCATTTCAATGGTAAATCTGTCAGGTGAGTTGAGGGGAAAGTTGGAGAACCAATGAGATATTTTTAATGATTTGTAAATCAATTTTCTATTTATATTTTTTGTGATTATTAATAAACTTAAGTTTATGCTATTGACTATGCTTAATGTTTTTGCTTCTTTTTTGTCTTCATAATTTCTATTTATTATTTTTTACTTTTTCCTCCCTTTGTCATAGAACCATCAAAGAATTATCCATGTTATTTCTATTACTTGAGTAATGATCCTTAAATTTTTAACATATAAAATTCAGTTGACTATATCTTAATTTTGTCTATAGTTTTACCTTTTTCTTTATAAAAACAGACCTTAAAAATGTTGCAAATATGACCACCCATCTCTGTCTTTAAAAAAAATTGTCTAATGTTTTTAGTTGCACTTGGTTTTTAAACCCCCAAATATTTCTTATGCTGTTTAGATTTACTCATATCTTTCTCAATTTATTTATTTATCATTGAGTTTTTGTATGCAGCTCTTTCAAGTTTCATTCTTTCTTGTTGACATATATTTGTTACTGGTAAATATGTATGAATACTAAAATCCTTCACAGTATATCTGAAAATATCTTTAGTTTACCCTTATTCTTGAATAATAATTTTTAATCCTGTATATTATTGTTGCTAACCTCATATAATTCTGTATTAATGAATATCCTCATTCAGAGTTTTAAAATTATACCATTTTCTTCATACCTCTGTGTTGATGACAACAACATTTGTCATTCTTTATATTCTTTTCTCCTAGTTCCTTTGATTATGTCCTTTCTGTCTGTACCATAGTGTGTCTATGTCTATATGCAGCTTTATTTTCATATCTAGAGAAATAGGAGGAAGACCTAAATAAAATGTAATATTGTTGTTGTTTGGTGCTGGCCAGTCGAGTCTGATTCATAGAGACCCTATGTACAACAGAACAAAAGACCTCCCTATACTGTTCCATGCACATGGGACAACCACTGTGTCATTCCATCTAGTTGAGGGTCTTCCTTTTTTTTTTTTCCCTTGACCTGCCACTCTCCCAAACATGATGTCCTTCTCTAAAGACTGGTCCCTACTGACAACTTGTCCAAAATACATAAGACACAGTCTAGCCATCCTTGCTTCCCAGGATCACATGATTGCACTTCTTCTAGGACAGATCTGTTGGTTCTTTTGCCAGTCCATGGTATATGTAATATTCATCTCCAACACCATAATTCAAAAGCATCAATTCTTCTTTTGTCTTCCTTATGCACTGTCCAGCTTTCACAAGCATATGATACAACTGAGGGTACCATGGCATGAGAAGCCACACCTTTGTCTTCAATGTGACATCTTTAGTTTTCAGGACTTTAAAGAAGTCTTTTGAAACAGCTTTTCCCAATGCGGGAATTGAACTCTGGACCTTAGAGACTGCAGCACAATGCTCTACCCACTGAGCTAACTCCCAGCACTGCAAAAATGGGAGAAGGGCCTGGCAATCTACTCCCAAGGCAATCCTGAAACAGTCAGCCACTGAAAACCCTATGAGGGTCGCTATGAGTCGGACACCAACTCGACGGCACCTAACAACAACAACAACTTTTCCAATGCAATATGTCTTTTAATTTCTTGTCTGCTGCTTCCATGGATGTGGATTATAGAACCAAGTAAAGAAAAATCTTGGACAAACTCAGTCTTTTCTACATTTATCATGAAGCTGCGTACTGATCTAGTTGTAAAGATTTTTGTTTTGTTGATGTTGAGGCACAATTCATACTGGAGGCTGTGTTCTTGGATTGTCATCAGTAAATGTTTCAAACCCTCCTCACTTACAGCAAGCAGAGTTGTGTCATTTGCACATAACAAAAGATTGTTAATGAATCTTCCTCTAATCCTGATACCATGTTCTTCTTCATAAAGACTAGCTTCTCAAATTAGTTGCTCCTCATAGAGATTAAAGAGGTATGGTGAAAGGGTACAGCTCTGATGCACACCTTTCCTGATGTTAAACCAGACAGTGTTTCCTTGTTCTGTTCAAATGATTGCTTCCTGGTCCATGTACAGATTCCTCATGAGTACAGTTAAGTGCTCTGGCATTCCCATTCTTTACAATGTTATTCATAATTGTGATCCATACAGTCAAATGCCTTTACACAGTCAATTAAGCAAAAATGTAATATTAGTGATTATTTTCTCTTCATTCTAAATGTTCACATCCTTTTCTGTTCTTCAGTAGGTCTCTATTTGATTTCCTTCATTACATACTTTCCAGTGTTTAGTCTAAGGCAAAGATTTAAAATCTACTTTTTTTGTTTTTGTGTGGTACTGGAGAGCTGGACCCAGGGATTCATACACGCTTTTTGCAGGTGCTCAACCACTGAGATGCACCCCCAGCCAACTTTTTACTTTATATTTATGAGACAGGATCTCATTAAGTTATGCAGGATGCCTCTGGCCTCAAACCTGCCATCCTCCTGCCTTCCCCTTCTGAGTCTACCATAGCACCTGGCTTATAAAATGTTCATCTTAATATGCCACTTTTTTGCTTATAATATTTAAGACTTTCTGAGTTCTTAGTGAAAAACAATCAAAATCCTAAATGAGAACCAAAGCCCTAGATGGTCTCCCCAGAATTATCTTGGAGTCTTTTTCACTTTTCTTTCTGACACACAGCCATTCTGGCCTCTTCTTAGTTTTTCTCCTTTATTGACCATCTAATTGCTAGTCATTTGTGGGATTTTGTTTTAATATGGCTACTAAAATGAAGTCTTCTCTGATACTCTGGATCTAAGATTTGCTCTCATAACTCTCTGCATTTTATTTCAAAGAGTAATTTGATTATATAACTAGATGACCATATGCTTATTTTGTCTTTTTGAGGGCAGAAATCTCTTTCTATTTTACCCAATACTATGATTCCAGCACCCAGCATAATTCTTGTCAGTGATTATTTAGTGGTTATTTTAAAAAGCCAAAAATAAAGCAATACTTTTTAAAACTGCTAGTATATCCATCTTTGTTTCTCTTACATTCATGGAAGGTATTTATTCCCCCATGAACGTAAGAAAATTACTTGTTAAGACTTAGCACACCTGCTATATCATTGTTTTCAGCCTTTAACCCTGATAAACTTTCAAACTGCATCACATGTAACTATATTTTTACATAGTTAATCTTTACTTGTCCTCCTAAAAATAAATAAAGGTCAATAGCATGATATTTTGCTTTGGAGCATGCTTCTCAAAGAAGATCACTGATACGTTCTTTTTCATAACTATAATTTGTTGGTGTTTTACCTTAGTATAATTGCTGTGCGGTACTTTCTGTGCAGAATTGACAGGTGCTACCCAAAGTTGTTGATCATACCATCATCAATGCACATGGGAATAAAAAAAGAAACAAAGAAAATGATTTCACTTTCCATGTGTGCAGCCTTAGGGGAAGAAGTCACATTTATTCAGTGGAAAATGAATTCCTATCTTTTTCCTTTTAAAAAGAAATGAGCTAGGATTTTCAAATTATAATTTTTATAGGACTGGAAACCAAACAAAAAATTGGCATTTAAAGTAAATGATAGTGATTAACCATGTCTTTGGTCACATTTTATTTTGAAAGGGTGGTATTAAAACCACCGTCCATTTTTCCCTCCATCTGTCAGGCTATATTTCACATGGATTCTATCAGTAGAATTATATTTTTAGTTAAAAATTTCTTGAAAGCACATGGTATTTAATTAGAAAAGAAGGAGGCATGTCACACTTGGTACTATGAGGCCACTTCAGTCACAGAGTATAAAAATCATTTCTCCAGATGGCAGCTTCCTGCTTATCTGAGACCATAATCCCAAAATGAGTTTTTTATTTTAATTTTTGAGTTCATATATACTTTTATGTATACATGTGTAAATAATTTTCAGTTGTATGTCTTCTTGGCAAAAATAAAGTAAAACACCAACAAATTATAGTTATGAAAAAGATGATACTTGGAGATGGGCCCTTTGGTGATGAGATGAGATCGTGAGGGTGGGGCCCTCAGAATGAGATTAGTGCCTTTATCAAAAAGACAACTGAGTGTTCTTGCTGATTCATATTCATTCTTCCTCTCTCTTTCTCGCTCCCTCTCTCTCTCTCTCTCTCTCTCTCTCTCTCTCTCTCCCTCCTTCCCCCACCCCCTCCTTCTACATGCATAAACCAAAGAAAAGGCAATGTGAGCCTTCTACTAGCTGGAAAAGGGCCATGACTGGGGACAAAAATCACCTGGCGCCTTAATCTTGGACTTCCCAGCATGCAGAACTGTGATAAGCCAATCTCTCTTGTTTAAGCCACCTAGTCTATGGTATTTTATTTGGTAGCCTAAGCTGATTAAACACTTAGCATGTGTTCTCGTTATCAATTGTCTTCATTGATCTAAATTTTTGCTTGAGTTCCTAACAGGAAGCAAGAGAAACAGGGAAGACAATGCTAGCTTCCAGTAACCCTACCTAATGTCATTCATTTAAATCACATGAAGCAAGGAGGCTAGGAAATATAGTATATTATCAAGAGGTATGACTCAGGTTTCTGGAACGAAGGGGAAAATGTCTATTTGGTAGGTACTTCCCCATCTCTGCCACAATGTACATATATCTCTTCTCCAAAAGCAGAGAGGGTATATATTTATATGCTTGCTGATCAGTCTTTTGAACCAATTTGATTCCAATATTGGACACTAGAAGTCAGGTGTCCATGAAATGTTGAGCCAGGCCCATTAATTCTTTTCTTCTGAAACATAATACTGATTATTTATTAAATATGATGTCTATGTCTAAAATAGGTTCTTTTTTGGCTAATTGAGTCATACTGACAAAGTACTAGAATGAATGTAAGAATGACTTGTGACTTAATTCAAGATAGATATGAAGGCTAGAAAAGATATCATATTCAGTTTCATTACCCCTGTTGCATTAACATGAATTACCATGTGGAAATACAATGGTCCATGTCTTGCTGTATCATATTCTTTCAGTGATAGTTTAACAAGTCCACATTCTCACAAACAAAACATTGTAGCATGGTAAATGTCCAACAAAGACCCTAATTCATTTTTAGATGATTTTACAGTGGTTCCTGGAATATTCTATCTCTTGCTTTTCTTATTTAAAATCATAGCCATAAATGTGGTGCAGTGATGCACACCTGTAATCCTAGCAACTCAGGAGGCTGAACCAGGTGAATTGCAAGTTCAAGGTAAGAAGCAGTCAGTGTAACTTTGTGAGACTCTGTCTCAAAATTTTTTAAAAAACATAAAAATGTGTTGGGGTGCAGCTCAGTGGTAGAACACTTGCAAAGTATGTGGGAGGCCCTGGGTTCAACCCCCAAATGCTGAAAAAAATAAAAATAAAATAAAATCATGGTCATATTTCTAGGCCAATGCATGAATATTAAACTCACGTAATTGTATGATAGTCACTATGTAATGAACAAAATAGACAAGGTCTCCAAGTGAAACTTTAATGATGTTATTATCTCTGAAGTATGACTAGATAGTCTCCTGCTTCCCCCAGAAGATGTTGATTGCCTCTTCCTTTTTGCCATCATCATTTCTCCAAATCTACCTGTATGCTGACACATTTGTCTTGGCACAATTAATTATTTTCATCTTTTGATTCTCACTCCATACATTACCTCCCCGAGACCTCCTCTTTTCTTCTTCTTCCATTGGGTCTTGTACATTAATTTCTCCATTGCATTATATTTTCTTCACATCTTTTTCTACAGCTAATTGTGTTCATGGTGTCCTGCCCCTGGAGACAGTAGACTCTCTCATTCTTCATTGTATCTCCGAGGTGTGGTCTAACATAAAGAACATTGGAATCTAGAATTCTCTCAAGTTTTCACCTCCGATAAGATTTTAGAACTTTATCTACAAAATTTTAAAGTAGTATTTAGATATTTCTTTTTTTAAGATTTTTTATTAATAATTTTAATGTACAACTTAATGCATCTCATTATGACATTTCCATATATGCATTTCATTGTACATTGCTCACATTCACTTCCCCCTTACCCTCTATGACCTTCTTCCCGCATCCCCTCCTTCCTCACCAATGGTCTCCTTTCTACTTGCTTGTCTTTTGAGTAAGTATATCTATCTATGTATGTACATCCTGATTTTGCTGTAAGGGCAACGTACATGATATTTTTTCTCCCATTACCCTTTCTTCTTGCCCTCTCCCCCTTTTCTTTAGTCAGTTATCTTTCCCTACTTACATCTTATATGCTTTCATGATCTATATGTTTTAATAATGAATATATTATTGAAGCCTAACATTCACATATGAGACAAAACATGTAATGTTTATCTTTCTGGGTCTGGCTTAAGTCACTTAAAATGATGATTTTTAGTTCCATGCATTTTCCAGTAAATGCCATAATTTTGTCCTTCTTTATAGTTGAATAAGATTCCATGATGTACATATACCACAATTTCCTTACCCACTCATCTGTTGATGAACCCCTAGGAGCATTTAGATATTTCTATCTGTCATTTCATCTCCAAAATCCAGTGTTATAAAAAGTAAAATCATCATCTTTTCTCACCATTACACTTCCACTTGCCAAATTCCTTTCTTGCCATCTTGCATTATTTAGCCATTGTTGGTTTTAGCCAGTCCCAACTCATTGATTCTGATTCTCTTACCTTTATTCTGTCATATGTCAAGAGCTATCCATGAGATTTTCTTCTGTTATTCCTACAACCATCCCTTTCTTTCTTCTTTAACTGACAAACTGAAAGTATGCATGCTCTTATGTCTGGCCTATTGCTGTTATCACTAATACAGTGATCTACAGACACTCAAAGAATGCTTATTAATGAGGGGACCATATGGCTACATTTGGGTGGTAAATTAGATGGTCACTGTAGTTTTTCAAAGAATGCAAAGTTGTCGTGATGGTGTATATGAAGAGATTCATGGCCCACCACCTTTAGCCATTGCAACTATCAGAGTAAGTTGGAGTCACTGGAGATAGTGTATCTACTAGGCTAGTCTTAGAAGAAATTATAAAAGTTCATTTAGAAGGACTTTTTTTTGTAAAGCTGGAACTTGTAGTAGTCCTTCTGACTCCATGTATTTTGCATTCCTGAGAGCCTCCCCCGACCCCGGCTTTCTATGCCTGCTGAGCCACCTCTTTTACCATGCCTGCCTTCAGTTCTCATTATCCTGGGGCATTGTTCAAAGCTTGAGACTTCCCAGATTCCCAGTAACTTCCATCTTACATCTATCGTCTTCTTATAAGGCAAATAACTAAACAGGTTTATGCATCCATTTAGTCTATAAATATTTAATGAACACCTTTTATTGCTATGATTGCTTTAGGCACTGAAAAGAAAAAAATAAGCCCTTGTAAAGACATAGTTGGCTACTTTGATAACTAATCCCCTTGGCCACCTCAATAGGTCAAGTTCTTTGACAGGCAATATATCAGAGTTAAGAGCATGATCAGAAGATAAACTGTGTTCAGATCTTAATCTTGGCCTTCTTAGTAATCAAAGTGGTGCAATTATTAAACTTTCTGGGTTCAGTTGCATCATCTTTAATAATAAAGCTATTTACTTCACTCAAAGACTGTGTTTTTGTTGTTGTTGTTATTGTTAGGTGCCTTTGAGTTGGTGTTCAGCTCATAGTGAACCTATGTATAAAAGGCAAAACACTATTGTCAATGCTTCTCTGCTATTCATACGGTTTTCAATGGCTGTTTTTTTCAGAAGTGGGCTGCCCAGTCTTTCTCTTTCTCCCAAGCCTTCAGCACCTGGTGTTCCCAAGTAGTCTCCCATCCAAGTACTAACCAGGCCCAATCCTGCTTAGCTTCTGAGATCTGATGGGATCAGATGCCACAGTGGTATGGATACAGGCTTTAAAGAGTGTAGTAAGCATTGTATTAGAAAATACCTAAAAGTTTTTAAATAATCCTGATACATATTAAGCATTTACTAAATATTGGCTATTAAGAGTAAGCCCAAAATATTCTAAGCATTTCAGGTCTTAAGATCTGAAGACCGTGGCAGAAATATAGAAGTCATATCAAAATGTACTATAGCAGTTCACCTTCTCTGACTGTGTATTGAGGTCAATTAATATTGATTTCTTGATTGATTAGTTGATGGGTTTTGGATAGCGAGTGGGTTTTAGTAATTAATCAATATAGAAGTTAAGTACAACTGACCTTTGAAATGAAACTGAACCAGGTTCAAATCTTTCTTTGCCACTTTGTACATACCACATGATCTTGTAAGAAGTGGGGTTAATGATTGTACCAATTATTCATTCATTTAGTCGATATTTACTGGGCACTTACTGCATGCCAGACACTATTATAAGCCCTTGGGATACAACGGTGAGCCAAACAGACATGGTTTCAGCATTGTTGGTAAGGCGAAGAGGAAGAAATATGCATAATCTAATGTGGCAACCAAATGCACAAATAGATATTTGTCATTCCATACAGATAATAGTATTACTATGCGGACTAAGAGAGAGAAAGTAAAATCCAGAGAAGGGAAGACTGTGGGCCACAGAAATGCTTAATGGATCTGAGAACCCAACCCAAAGCACTGGCAAGGACTAATCTGCTGCAAGATTTCCTTTTAGTTCTAAGGTCTCATCACAATAAATATTTTTGGGCGACACAGTCTCTCCTTCTGTATCATTCTCTGTATTTCCTGCATTTGCTCATATCAATTCACTTTTGAGAAATTCTTACACGTGAGAAATTACAGCAATTCTCAATCTAAACACTTATGGTAAGTGTCCAGTATCCTAGTAATTGACCAGTCATGCTGGCCTCCACGCTGGACAATGCAAAGTGACCTTAAAGACCTATTCCAGGAATCCCAGATGCATGTAAACAGAATGAGATCATTGAAAGGAGTGCACTGAAAACACCAAAATGCATAGCTCAACTTCTATAAAAGGTACCATCAAATCTTGTGCAAAGCCTCTAGGAACCTATAAAAATTGAAAAGGATTCTTTTTTAAAGGTGTAGGAATATACTTGAACAGACATTTGTGACTTTAAGGCTCTTCTTTCTTCAGAAGGGATTGGAACCTAAGAATCTATTTTAGATAGGATTATAACAATTTTTAAATTGGCAATTGAAAATGTGGAAAAGATTCAGGATTTCTTTCAGATAGAGAAGTAAGAAATGCTTCTGTCATTTTGATGTTGAGTTCATGAAAGGCCTCTTATGTTGATCTCAAGATCTCCACGAATCTGTAGATGGCTTTTCACCTTTTAAATCCACCTGCACTATCAAATGTCAATTTGAGCACTGTAGCCAAAGAATGAGGTAGAAATTTTGACCAGAATATCTCTAGCTTCCTGAAAAGGTTTGTACTCCATATGATTGCTTGCTACAGCTGTAGCCGTGTGGCATCTGATTCTGTCAGATCTCAGAAGCTAAGCAGGGTTGGGCCTGGTTAGTACCTGAATAGGAGACCACCTGGGAATACCAAAAGCTGTAGGCTTGGGAGAAGGACCCGGCAACGGACAATAGTGTTTCCCCTGTTGTACACAGGGTCACTATGAGTCAGATACTGACTCAACGGCACCTAACAACAACAATAATGATTGCTTACATGCTCCATGTGTGGTCATGACACTGTTAAAAAAGCCAGGAAGACTGAGAGAAATTCTTTCTTATCTTTTTCTTTGCCCTCAGCTGCTTGGGTTTGGGGGTGGATTGATGCTCCTGAATGATGACTGCCATATCAATGTCATCTCTTGCCCTTGATAGCTCTCTGCCTTGAGTTCCAGGATACATCTTTAACTGCTGCCACAGGTCACTCAAACTCATCTTGTTCAAAACTTAAATTCATTAACTTCCTTACCAAACTCTACCCAACCCTTCATGTCTTAGATTAATGCTTCATTATCTAGGCAGTCACACAAAACCAAAACCTCATTGTTTCTTTTCAGTTCTTAAGTATGTCACAACATATGTCCACATTCTCAGACTCCTAGTGGACAATTGCAGAAGAGCAAGATTGTGGTACAAAAGATCTAAACACCTACCTTAAGAAAGCCCTTAAATGATAGAGAAGACTTAGATGGGGAGAGGGGGAGGCATACAAGAGGGTAAGGGGGAGCCTATATGAATAATGTACATCAAAATGCATATATGTAAATGCCACAATGAAAAGCATGTCAGAATGAATCACATTAAGGTGTACATTAAAAATGTCCAAAAAAAAAAAAAAAAGCCCTTTAATTTGGGTATACTGTCACAGTTCTCTGCAGAATTTTGATAGTTTGCTAAAAAGTAAAAATAATTCAGGATAACCTATTAGCATGCTTGAAAAATCAACTTCAAAGATGTCCATTTTAGGGGACTCAGGGTACATTTGTTCTACTATTGACTAAGCTACAGGTTTATTTGAATTTCAGCAGTTTTTCATTAGTTCCCACCATCTGTCCCAGGAGCCAATTCAGGGTACCACATTGCATTTAGTTGTCACATCACATCATGTATTCGATTCTATGACAGTTTCTCCACCCTTCATTTTCTCTATGACCTTGAAGTTTGATAAATACTAGAGGTACAATATCTCTTAATCTGGACTTGTCTGATGTTTGCCTCATGATTCTAACAGGGTTGTTGCTGTTGTTGTTGTTGTTGTTGTTGTTGTTTTGAAAGAATGTCATCACATGGTTAGGGTGATGTCTTTCAGGTTTACACACGGGAAAGTCACTATTTTTCCTTTTCTATACTCTGTCAGGAATGTACTTGGATGCTTAAAAGTCTCAGGTTTTCTAAAGAATTTTACTTACTTGCCTTTCTCTTTTATAGTTCTTTAGTACATAGCATCTTCTTCCAGGAAAAAGGGACAAAAAAACTTATTTGAATTTCTTCCTGGAATCTAATAGCATCCAAAGTCAACAAATATTTCTAAAATACATTTGCTCAATATCAAAATATAACTCAACCCACTGCTGACTGTTTCATATAGAACATTTACATCAATATCATGACTCATAGTTGTAATGCACTTGAGCTATTCTTGTCATTGATTGACTAGATTTCCTAGAACTTTTAAAAGCTAAGTTGTATGGATAGTCTTTATGACATTAATCAATCCAGAGTGCATTCACAATAGCCCCTTTTTATATAAAAATGTCTAATGTGTTTATGCAAAGTTTTAGAAAATTCTAACAAAAAAGAAATATACTTGAAATATAAGTGATAGATTCTAATTTATTGCACTCAGAGGAAAATATTAAAATAAAAGCATTTTATACTTCATTTAAAATTATACAGAACCCCCAAAGTTTTGTTGTCAATGGAAAATGTATGTGGAATAAAACATTTGCTACTCATTTTTGAAAGCCAAAATATTTGTATCCACCCCTTATCACTAATGGCTTTCTAGCTCAAGATTGTCAGCTATGTGCAGCTCAGCTGTATACACACACACACACACACACACACACACACACACACACACAGTTCCTGAATTTCTAAAGCAGATTAGAAAGTTTGTAGACATGGCTCACACCTGACAGAAACAAGGTCAAATGATTGGAACATTAGATTTATGCTCACAATGATAGGGTTGTCACCAACCTTACATTTTGACAAACTCTTCAAGAAAATTTACAGCTATGTCTTCTTCTATCTGTAGATTATTTATGTAATGGCTGCAACATCAAACAGTTGCATTTTGAAACCTAGAGTACATATCAAGTGTGTAGAAGAGACACTGACTGCAAAGGAAGTGATATTTGCTGCTAGAATTTAGACTTATCTGGTGATGGACTTCCAAGATCCTATTTCATTCAAAGCTCTGTTACATACTGGGGGATATAAGGCAGCACTTTGATGTGCTTAAGATTGAGTGTTACATAAAAAGATGTCCATCTTTCCAGCTTTTGTGGGTAATAAGGGACAGCAACCATTGGATATGTGGTTCCCACTGGCACTAAGAAGGTTCTAAGACATTTGGTGTGGTTTGCTGGCACTGGTAATGTCCAGGTGTAGGATAATCAGCTAGTGGCTCAGACATCAGCAATGATGTCCTATATATGCTGTTCTGGGATAAGTGCTGGGCTTTGGCTGGAAGAAGATCTTAGTAGTAGGCAGAGGCTGAAGAAGGTGGAGGGACCCAAGTTCATCTCATGCTAAGACAAGTTTATCTTAATTTTCATGCTATGATTCCAACCTAAAAGGGATTACACAAACCTCTCGGCTCACTGTCAAGAGTCTGAAAGATGATGATATCTTCCTAAAATGCATGTCCTGATGCCAGCCACAAAACTGCATATATATATATATATATATATATATATATATATATACATAAAGAACTTGATAATCACCTAAAGGTACCCCCTACCATAATCTCCAGTGACTAAATAATCAAATGGCAAAAAATGAAATAATATACCTCACAATATGCATTTATTTTATTGGATTGTTTGCCCTGATAGGGCTATTGGCCCTCAAAAATGTTACCAGCAGTACACGGAGTGACCACATGGTGTCAGGAGCTACATACTATTCTTGTAAGTGGATCAGCTTTTCAGTCTAAAAAAGAAACAAAGGATATTTGTAAAAGACTTACCTTCCTAATTTTCTCCAACTTTGATACTTTGCTAACATTTTGATGTAATTTCCAGCAATTTGGCTCAATATTTTCATCATTAGAGTTGTTCTTATTTTACTTACATGGAGATGACTAATAAATTTGTTACAAATTAATTAAAAATTTATGACAATCTTTTCCTGGAGTCTAGCTGTGTTAAGTAACTCCTCTAGAGACACTTGGGCATATTTCTTCCTTTCCATCACTACATGGTTGGTCTGGTCAGGAATAGAGTATAGTGGAAAGAACAAGCATCAGACGGGCCTGAGTTCAAATCCCTGCTATGCTACTTTCCTGCTGTGATACCCTATTCAAGATACTTATTGTCTCTGAATCCCAATGCATAACAGGTATACAACTCATAGTAGTATAGCAGGTACATGAGAAAATATATCTTAAGTCCAACATGGTGGTGTACACCTGTAATCCTAGTGACTCAGGAGGTAGAGGCAGGAGGATTACAAGTTTGAGGCCAGAGGAAGCCTGTGTTACCTAGCAAGACCCTGACTCAAAGATTAGAACAGACAAAATGAGCTGGGAGTACAACCCAGTGATAGGCACTTGCAATGTATGTGTGAGGTCCTGAGTGTTCAACCCCCAAGTACAGCAAGAGAGAGAAAGGAGGGAGGGGGAGAGAGAGAAAGAGAGAGAGAGAGAGAGAGAGAGAGAGAAGAAGAAGAAGAAGAAGAAGAAGAAGAAGAAGAGGAGGAGGAGGAGGAGGAGGAGGAGGAGGAGGAGTGGGAGGGGAGGGGGAGGAGGAGGAGGAGGAGAAGAGAAGGGAAGAGAAGATGTTAATTAAATGATGGGAAGGAAGGAAGGAAGGAAGGAAGGGAGGGAGGGAGGGAGGGAGGGGAGGAGGGAGGGAGGGGAGGGAAAAGAGAAATCTTTTGACCCAGTTCATGGTCAGTGTTCCATCTGGGGCACCATCTGATTTTCTGTTCCTGACACACCTGGATGGTGGTGGCATGAAAATTCTGCTAACCCTGTACCTTCACTTCCTGAGCTGCAAATGTGACTCATGATCTTTTAATGGTTGTAGATCTCCAGTTCCTTGGATCATTCCTCTGGTGAGGCATAAATGATGGGGCCTAGATTCTCTTTAACTCATCATCTCTCAACATATGTCCCTCATCAACCCTGCAAGACCCCACAGAGATTCAGAGATTTCCTAGCTTGAATCCTTTTTATTTTCCTGAAATTTCAGATTTATAATTCAATTAACACTTATCAGAAGCCAAGATTACAAGGTGAATGAAGGTATAGATTTTAACCTGTGTAGTTTTCTCAGCCTCTGAAATGACTAGCAGAGCATTTGGACACTCTCCACTTAGCTTCATCTCCATCCCCTCATGTCTGAAGTAAGAAAGAAAGGACCAAAGACCTCCATAACATCATGAGAGAAACCAGTCAGAATGAAAGGAGAACTATTCTCTCAAAGGTCTATGCATTGACGCGGAGAAAAGCATGGATATGAGAGGCTAATACGATAAGGGATGTGGGACTGTGATGAGAGAGAAGACCATTTTCCCTGAAGGTGAAAGGAGAAGACATTTTCAGATTATAAAGAAGAGGAGAAGGAGCAGTTATCTTAACTAGTTTTAAAAATCAGTCTTGGATATCTATGTTTGAGACACAAATAAATTTGGAGTTGTAATTCTCTTAAAGGTCACAACTTTTAAGTACATTTTTTGAGGGCAAGGGTGGGTATGGGACTTGTTCAGAATACAAGCTCTACCGTTCATGCCTGGTTTACTCTGCATTAACAGTAGCATGTATCTTACCTCAGAATGCATTTTCAATAAGACTGCACCAATTTTAGGCTAATGGTAAAAGTAGACGCAGAATCCATCAGGGTAGTTCTTGGAATGACTGAGAGAATAATGTGGAGATTGTTTACATTAGAATTATAGCTTTTGAGAAATGACTTTCTTATACTGGATGATCACATTGCAGAACTAGATTTAGTCACTTCTTAATAAAGCCACTATCCTAAAATTGTTTTTAACAGTGACTCCCTTAATGTTCCTACCTTGATAAGAACATGCACATTTTTTTCTAGAAGAGAAGAAAACATTGGGGAAGGAGGTAGCCTGAGTATACTTTGCAACTAATTGTAAACCTTCATGGAGTCCTACTGGTTGAAGCAAATCTTGTACATATTTATTTCTTTCTGTAGGGCTGTAAAACAGCACCCAAACTAAGAACATGTAGAAGAACTCTTCCAGAGATAGGGAGAAAAAATTTTGAATAGTGGCTTGAACAGTTCTGGGGATAACATAAGATCAGATAGGCAGTAACAGCAATATTCTGTGAAAAAAACAGAGGCTTTGCAGGAAGAATTCTGTGTGTGGACTCAAAGCTATACAAACAAGTGTTTCCATGAAGATCTGACTAATGTCCCAGAATATGGGCATAGAAGGATTTGCTGTGATTGGAATTTATATAATGATTCACATAGCAGTTCATTAATGATAGATTAAGCCAAGCTTGCTCTTTGATTTCTGATTAGGAGAATCTTCCAGACATATCAGTCTTAGTGCATATCAAGTTAAATTTAAACTTAAATATGGAGTATTTCTTTTTAGTATAAGCATGTCCAAAATAATGTGTGGGATTCATTTATACTAAAACATTTTTGTTGTTTATCTCAAAATCAATAATAACTGAGTACATTGTGTCTTCCATGATGACCAGTCTGAATCATTTATATTACTATGTTTTTTGTTAGTAAGAAACAACCATAGTGGACTCTGTCCAGCTTTCCCCAGAATCTTTAGAATACCTGAGAGGAAATATATCCATGCTCAGCAAAAACAGAAAAAGCGGGGGCAGGGGGTACAAGATTTCTACTATTGATAGAGAAAGTCTATCGCAAAGAATAATATAAAATATTAAAGACCTCTTTTATGAGACTCCACAACAACACTGAGGGAAAATGTCATAATACAGAAATGTAAAATTGGAAGAGTTTCCTCCCTCTGCTTATGTCTAATAAAATGACAAAACTACCAAAAAGAATAGTGATTTGATTAATAAATAAAATTGATCGTTATCATTGACTTAGTGAGGGATGGTGAGATTGGTTAAAGGTTTGGAATAATTCCTAGTTTTCTGGTTTGGTTGGACAAATGAAATCACAAACAATAAGAGAAAAAATAAGATTTTGATGGACAAATTGTAATCTAGTTTGAAATGTTGGTGTTTAGACACTCTTTGGTGGATATATGTACCATGCAGTTGATATATGTATTCTGGAACCCTGAGGAGTCTTTATAGAGATATGATCAGTAATTGAAGGCATAGAAATGAGAACAATCATGTACATAGAATTCATAGATAATGAATAGCAAACTACCAATGACAGAGCCCTGGCAACCATACATTTTAGGGGGAGATAAAAGAAAAAAAACCACAAAGTAAATCAGGAAGAAAATGAAGAAAACTAGGAGAAGTAGTATCATAGAAGAAACATGAGAGTGTCACAAAAGAAGTATTCAAGAGTGTCAAATACTGATGAGATCAAGTAAGACATATACACAACAGAATATTATTCAGCAGTAAAAAATGAAATAATGTCATTAGCGCAAAATGAATGGAACTGGAGAAAATCATCTTAAGTGAACAAACACAGACACAACAAGAAAAATACCATATATTCTCACTCATATGTGGGAGCTGGCTCTTACTTAAAGAAAGAAAAAACATATACATAAGTAGATATATAAAAATGCAGAATTAAACTTAGCCAAGAAGGGAAAACATAAAGAAGAAGGGAGGAGGGAGGGGACTAGCAAAGGGAAGACTGTGGAAGGTGGGATGGGGAGGAGAAATAGTGTAAATGGATGAAGGAGGAGAGAATAATAGTGTAAATGAGGCAAGTTCATGAATACATGGGAAAAATTGTTGTTGTAGTTGTTAGGTGCCGTTCAGTCAGTATCCCACTCATAGCGACCCTATGTACAACAGGAGAAACACTATCTTCAGTGCTTTTCTGCTGTTCATAGGGTTTTCAATGACAAATTGCTTTTTGGGAGTGGGTTGCTGGGTCCTTGTCCCAAGCCTACAGTACCTGGTGTTTCCAGGTGGGGTGGGGTAGCAAGAGAAAAGTAACTGGGGAAAAAAATCAGGTTGTCTTTTCAGACTTGACCATAAATGAACACATTTAGTAGAGAATAAATAGTTATGTTAGCAAGAATTGATTGATGTTTAATGAAATAACAGGTCAACCAGAGCCAAGTCAAACAGCACAACAAGAATGAAAAAGGATGAAAGATGCAGAAGCCAGCCATACGAAGGGTGGTTTAGAGGCCAAGGGAGAGGGTGCTCAGTAGGTCTACATACCAGATATATTACTAGTGAAACAATATAGGTGGCCCTTTTGCCTTTAGGATTCAGATGTTTTGAACTAATTTACCTAGTTCTTATCTTATTCTAAGACCCCCTTTTTAAACATAACTTACCTGCTGAGGATGTTTATTCCACTTTCAATGAAAATTCTTTTTTTCCAATGAGCCAACAGGCCGATTTTGTTAACTTAGTCTCTTATGAATTAGTGTGAATGAAGTTCCCTAAGATAAATTAACAACAGCAACTGGGTCAGATCTCAATGTTTAACTTGTGTAGACAACAGCTAGATGCTTGATTAAGTGGATGCAGTCATCTTGTGACCTTTCCTAACAAAAACTGGTTCAGCTGTCTTAGAGAAATCCTGATCCAGACACATAATTTACTTATTCTAATTCTATGTGGAAAATAAAATGAGTCAATATATTTATATATTTATACATATGTAAAGAATATATATATATATGTATATATGTGTATGTATCTATATATCTACATCTATGACATCTATATGTTAAGTAGAAAACTTTAGAATATACAATAAAATCTGACAGGAGAGAGGCTTACATCAGATCAAAATCTTGTTGATAAGAACTCAATCATATGACCTTAATTGGAAAATGTAGGGGATTTCCTGGGTATTTAGAAAGCAACAATTATCTCTCCTGTACCTGTCTTCTGAAACTCTCTCTCCAATATATCCTGCCCACTTTCAAAGCAATTGAATGAAAGTGTACTTTTATTATTTTAAAAATATTCTAGTTTCTCCCATGTGATTCAATCTATACTCTTTAGTTCATCAATGAGGGCCCATCACAGTGTGACCCCAACAGCTTTCCAGTTTCTTCTGCTGCTTCCTTCCCCAGTCATCAAGAGCACTTATTGTTGCACATGGTGTTTGCTGCATACATTGCCTTCCTTCACTTCTCTGCATGCCAGAATCCTACCTGTATTTTTTTTAATGATTAAGTGTTTTCTTCATTGTCTTTTTAATACTTTTGACTAAAATTAATTGTCATCACTTCTGGAACCTTATATACTGTTGGTTTACACTTCAAATATAGTTATTATTCTAGTCTCACTTGTATAATTCTCTCAGCCACCTTCTCACTATGCTACACTATTCACAGAAGTTGTTGTGACATATTTCACCTTTCATTGGAAAATCAACAGCTAAAGGGAATTTATTGCTCAGGACAATTTATTAAGTCAAGAAGCACAGAGACATAGGTGAGAAACAGACTCTACACACTTTGAGATATATGTTAGATAAATAAAGATATAAGAAGAAAGGAGTCTGATAACATTAAGATTATAAACTTTTGGGGGAACCATGTATGTTTAGACTCAGAAATCATTGGTAACCTGAATATTTGACTTCCTGCATTGTATAGGGAATGTTAGATATAAACTCTGCTTGTGTCTGCAGAAAGGCAGATTCTATTATTCAATCAATCCCCTAAATAGACAGTAAACCATAAGTTGAGTAGTATGACATTAAAAAGGGAAGAAACAAGGAGTAAAACTGAAATATAGTTCTAAGGCTTCCCCCAAGAAGTGGTGATTCTAGGATGTAAAAGAGGGTAGCTGTCATTGAAGTAATCTAAAATTTCCTCAAAGCATGTATCACCATTAAAAATTTTTAAGTACTCCTTTGAGTCATGAAGTGGTGACACTTATATAGGTATTTCATGAACAAGAAACATTTGTAACCACAGCATTCATTGAATTTTTATATTTCATTAACAATTCTTTCATAGATCCCAGTAGAATTCCAAGGATACACAATAAAATGTATTATTTGAATAGTAAACATACTTTGTTGACTTAGCTATGGTTATTTGGTCCTTCAATTGCATTAACACTGTGAAACATAGTTAAATGTAAATGTGATGACATGAAATTCTTTCTTAGAACTTAGCTTACTCTTAGGGGGAGAAACATTGTAAAAGAAGAGTAATAAAAATCTATGAAATGAAAGCTTTAGATATTTAATTACAAAGATTTCATCCTCCAACTTATCTAGAAGCAAGAAAAATATCCATTCCTTTTCCTTATGTGCTGTTCTTGGAGTTAATTAACTCCCTGAACTTTGCCTCCTTTAAGGAAAAGATGAGCATCTGATATAAAGTTGTGGTACTTTTGCAAGAATATTTACCATTTGTTTTGGTTTCTCATGGCCAGTATGTAGCGAAGAATTGAACCAGGGGTAGGAAAAGTCAAATTGGGAATGAAAAAGAATGTCTTACCACTCAGCAACTGATTTGTTGTCCACTTTGAGCCTTGGCAGAATAATAGAATCTGTCTGCTGCTGCAGGCACGATTTGTGTCTAACTTCCTAGTCTGTATAATCAAGGAAATTAAATATTGAGGTTATCAATAGAGTTCCAACCCCATACAATTCCCCTAGTAGTTTAAAATATGGCAGTTATCAGACTCACACTCTTATCAGACTAGATCTATATTAGAAGTGATGGAGTCTGGATCAAAGTAGAAAACATCCTTGCAATAAATTTGGGGGTAAAGTACATGGAAGGAAAAATACACAATGTTGTGCATCCATTTCCAAGGCAAATGTTGAAAAAATATCAGTAGTTGAGATTTTTCAACAAGGGTTTGCCTGATGTTTCCTCTCAGTAACCTGTACTTAGGTATTTAGATGCTTCAGCATCAGTATTAAAATTTTAAATATTTTTTTAAAAAATAAAAAATAGAAACAAAGAAAAAGTCTAAATATTTTATAGCTGATTTCAAAAAAAGGACACTGATATCAATATAGCTGGGCTGGGATTTAGCTCAGTTGGTAGAGCACCGCTCTGTAGTCTCTGAAGGCCCAAATTTGATTCCCAGCACCACAAAAATGGGAGAAGGACATGGCAATCCACTCCCAGGAAATCCCTAAACAATTAGCCATTGAAAACCCTATGAGGGTTTCTATGTGTCAGACACAACTCTAGGGCACTTAACAACAACAATAATCAATATAGCTCTTAAACTTACCATAGCTTTAAAGGGAGGAAGCAATGAAAAAATCAAACAAAAGGCCAGTTAAATACTATACCTATGAAGAATTAAGGGCAAAGACTGCTTTTTCATAACACAGCATTTAATCAGTTGACTCTCTGAGTGCACTATTATGCTTTATGGTTAATACCAATATTTTAGATCATCTGTATTATATGATTTCAGGATATTTTCTCAGCACCTACTTTCTCAGCAACTACTTCTCAGCACCTTCACAGCTCCCCAGCCACCACCATCTCTTAACTGGCTTGCTGCATTCTGTATTAGCCTCCAAATAGTTTTCTCTCTTTTTCCTCTCAATGTCTCTTCACAGTACAGGGTGAGGAGAATAACATTAAGTATAAGCCAGACCATGTCAGTTATCAAGCTCTGTGATGGCTCCAATCTCACTTCCAGATTAAAAGCCAAAGTCCTTATAATAATTGACTTAATTTGAATTCTCTAAAAGCAGAGCCAGACTGGGATTTAGCTCAGTTGGTAGAGCGGCGCTCTGCAGTCTCTGAGGTCCAGAGTTCGATTCCCAGCACCACAAAAAATGGGAGAAGGACGTGGTAACCCACTCCCAAGGCAATCCCGAAACAATCTGCCATTGAAAACCCTATGAGGGTCGCTATGAGTCGGACACGACTTGATGGCACCTAACAACAACAACAACAAAAGCAGAGCCAGGCACAGAGAGTTGTGCAGATATGATATAGTAAAGGTGTGATCTTAGGTACAACCTGTAAGGGAGAGAGTGAAGCAAGATAGAAAAGAGGAAAGACTCAGGAAAGGATGTCAGTTCAGATAATGCTGCCCTAGGCATTGTCCACAATAGGACCACAGCTTTGCTACATAAATGGATCACAGAGCTACCCCCTCTTGAGTCAAGGAGATGAGTCTTTTACAGCCCCATATCTCTCAACCATTGGCTATGGGCAAGGGGTGACTTCCAAGCTCGTGTCTTTCCTATCTGCCGGCACTCACTGAAGCTGGGGTAGCAGTGCATAGGCCTGGTAAAGGGGGATATGAGCAGATTCCAGAGCATCTGCTAGAATGACCCTAGGCCTCAAATGATATATTACTCAGTACCTCTCTGACCTCATCATCTGTCACCTGAACAAATACATTTATTATTTCATTCAATAAATAATGACTGAATATGATATAAATGGCAGGCATTGTTCTAGGTCTCTGTTGTTACAAGACAGGTGAGGTCCATGAAGTCATGGAGCTTACATCCTAATGAGAAAGACAAACACTGTCTCAAATAATTTGTTGTTGTTAGGTGCTAACTTATAGTGATCCTATGTACAACAGAAGGAAACACTCTCCAACACTGTGCTATGCCCAGCAGTATGTCAATGCTTCTCTGCTATTCATAGGGTTTTCAATGGTGGATTGTTTGGGGAGTGGGCTGTCGGGTCCTTCTCCCATTTTTGTGGTTCTGGAAATTGAACCCAGGGCTTCACAGAATGCAGAGCATCACTCTACAAACTGAGCTAAACCTCAGATCATTTGAAAACAATTAGCAAACATAAAAATATCAGCAGCGATCAATTCTGGGGGGGGGGATTTAAAATAGCATGAGATATAGCAGTTACTGGTGGTAAACTGGATGTTACACAAGAACTTTTCCCTAGAATTTTACCCATCTTTAAGTTGTAATACTAAGAAAGAGCCAGCCAGGCTATACATAGACTATGAGAGAAGATAGGAAACAAAAAAGATATAAACTTTATAAGCAACAATAATGATAACAATAACAACAGAAGACCAATGTTTCTAGAAAAGAGAAGTAATGGTAATGGTGGCATTAGTTCGGAACAGAAAGATAGTGACTACACATAATTCGAAGAATTTTGCTGTAAAGAGGAGTAATAAAAAAATTTTGGTTGCTGGTGAACAATTGTAGGATTTGTTTTGTTTTTTAAAAAATGTATGATAATTAATAGGTTTATATGCTGAGAAGAATGATAAGTGAAGAGAGAGGAAATGATGATTGTGAAGCAAAGATAATTTCAGCAGTGACATCTTCTCAAGTCCTTTGTAAACATGTCGACTTTGATAACAGCAAGGACTCCATGTTCTTGCAGGATGGTAAGCATATGGGTCAGTAAATTTAGTTATGGAAATGTTAGTTGACAAGGTGAGAATAAGGGCAGAAAGTGACTATTAGAATTTTCAGGAGATAAAAAAGATGCAAAATATATTGTAAAGATATTTGTTGTTGTTGTTAGGTGCCGTCGAGTCGCTATCCAACTCATAGCGACCCTCTGTATAACAGGGGAAACACTATTGCCAGTGATTCTCTGCTGTTCATAGGGTTTTCAATGGCAGATTGATTTTTGGGAGGGGGTTGCCAGGTCCTTCTCCCAAGCCTACAGCACCTGGTGTTCCCAGGCGGTCTCCCATCCAAGTCCTAACCAGGCCCAACCCTGCTTAGCTTCTGAGATCTGACAGGATCGGATTCCACAGGGATATGGCTGCAGGCATAAAGATATTTAGATTGTACAAAAGAGAGCAATTAGAAAAATGTCATAGGAAGCAAGAATCCTGTATTGCTGAAAGTGTAAATAAGGAGCTATCTTGGATAGAAATTTGGCAGCATGCAATAAAACAGAAAATGTGTGTATATGCTATTTCTCAGCTATTTAATTCTTGGCACTATATTCCAGTGACTCCTTTAAACAAACACAGAAAGAGACAAGGGCAAGAAACTGTATCCTAGCATTTTTTCCACATTAGAAATTGGGCAGTGGGTAGATAAAATGTTAAACATGCATACAGCAGTCAAAATCATAGACATATTCTACATATAATACTAAAGCTAGATGTCTAAAGGATAATGCTGGGGTTAAAGAGGCAATTAGAATAAGAAGTATAATTCAGTTTCTTTAAACATGCAAAACAATATTGATATTGTTCTTTGATACAAATATATTAAAGTTGTCCTACCTGATGCAGGGGCTGGGATTTAGCCCAGTTGGTAGAGTGCTGCTCTGCATTCTCTGAAGTCCCAGGTTCCATTCCCAGCACCACAAATATGAGAGAAGGATGTGACAATCCACTCCCAAGGCAATTCCAAAACAATCAGCCATTGAAAACCCTATGAGGGTCGCTATGAGTCAGGAATGACTCGATGGCACCTAACAACAACAACCACCTGATGCAAAATGAAGTCTGAATGGGAGATGCAGACATATACTGGGAATGAAGTCATAACACAGCTCAATGATAATAGTTTGCAATAACTGTGATTGATCTTGCATATCCAAGGTCTCTAAACAACAATAATAAAAACAGAAGACTAAATATAGAAGATAAAATACTTTAGTGTACATATTATTTACAGAAAAAAAGAACAACTTCATAAACGTCTGTTGGGAATTTCAGGAGAGGAAGATCCTCTCAGTTTTCAAATTACCAAGGAAGGCTGAGTAGAAACTACCACTACTAGTACCTATTATTTCTAATCTGAGGTTTGTAAGAGGTCATTGATAATAAACTTATTTGGTGTATCATGTTCATTGTCCTATTTTAGTCAACTAAATTGACTAAGTTGATAAAGTCTCTTTTAGCTTCATTCTAACTTTTACTCCTGTCTATACTTTTTACTATGAAATTTGAGTGCCTAAGCTGAGACACATACAATGAATGTTTGGGGAAGGCTAACTTCCAAGGTCTCAGAAGAATAACTATATTACCATTACGTGTAATGTTGTTCTCAAAATTATCTGTGCCCTGTTTTTCTTGTGCTCAATCAAAGACTTCTCTAGAATGCTACCACTGACAGTTTGGACTGGATAATGCTTTTCTCTTGGGGGAATTGTAGGGAAAAATTGAGAGGAAATTGGCAAAAACTCCCAAACTGGGAAAACGGCTTTTGAATATCTGGTTTGTAAATTAGAAATCTAGGGAAAATGAAAGTAACTTGGTTGCATGTTTGTACAAAACCTTTCCTGATTGGACAATTGGACTGAAAGCTGATTGGCTCAGGCCATTCCGTGGGCGAACTATATAAGGAGCTGCACTGCGGCAGCTTGACTCTTTTGTCACCTTCTCGCCTTCTCGCCCGTTCCTGACCAGACCACCAATGAGGAAACACCTCTCTCGATGCTCATCCCCAGACCTTCGGTGAGGAAAGAATGCTCTCCTGTTGCAATCATCAATAAGAAAAGAACCTGCTCTCCTCTGATCACCGACGAAGCAGTAGCTGTCTCTTCCTGACCACCGAGATGACCAACACAGGTGTTTGCCCCTGAAAGGCAAAAGCGCCTGAGGCTTTTCCTTTCTCCTGTCTCCTCAGGGTTCCAAGGGCCGCAGGAGTCTGCACCCCTCACCTGAGGGTCCCGAGTGAACTGTGTTTAGTATCTGTGTGAGCAGCAGCGCCACTCGTCCAAACCTCCAGGCCAGACAAGGAGTGCGTGCCCCACAGGAGTTTCCTACACATTTTAGGGTTTCAGTAAACATCCCTGGCCTTTACACTCTGATGCTAATAGAACACCTCCTGTAGTTGTTACAAAAAAAATGTCTCCAGATATTGTCAGCTGTCTCCTGTGAGTTTATAAGAAAGGTAAACCAATTGTAGAATAATTCCTAAGTAGTTGACTACTTATTGTTGTATACTCCTCCATAGGCTGTCTACTCTTTATAGATACTCAATGCACATCTAATCCCACAGGGAACCCACATGTATAAGAATAGCCAAATAACACAAATACATGTACTGAGTGCCTGTAGACATTTGTAAATATATTTTAACATTTAGATTATTGAGTTGAACTATGTGCAATTCTGATATCTCATCAATATGGCAGCTACTTGTAGTTCCATCTTATAATTATCAAAATCTACTATCATCTTGATTATTTGTTTCTTCTACTGGAATTTATTTTCCTGCAGGATAATTTTATCACTCATAGTACAGTCCTTAATAGAGATTGTATAGTCTGTAAACATTGACCATAAATATTAATTAATTACAGAAAAATAATTATACATTTAATGAGTTATTTCAGGGATCTAAGAAATCATTTGATAGCAAAAAGCATCTATTGTTCTTATACCTTGGAAAAGTTTCACACCTACCCAAAGTATTCATTATATAATGTTAGTCACCATGTGTGCCTCTCAGTGTATCTAGAAGTTCTGGTGTGGGCTTTGAGGCAAATTATTCCAAAGTCCATATTCCAGCAGCATTACATGGCAGCTCTGTGATCTTGCCTGTAAACAAATATAACACTATTTACTTCAGTGGATTGTTAAAATGGCTCAATGTAACCGCATTTGCAAAGCACCCAGCTCAGTGTCAGCTCAGGACTGGCATTCAGTACATTTTAGTTGCTTTCTGTTTCTTCCCAGTTATACATGCCTATTGATTAAACTTCATATGATTTGCCTCTATTTGTTTTTTGTTTCTTTTTGTTTTTGACACTTCTTTTTAGTTTGCATAATATTTTTCAGCAGAGGACTTATTCAAGAAAAGTGGAAGTTCAAGGACTCTATTATATTGCTTATTCCATTTGTCAAGCTAAAAATAAATTTCTGTTAAATATATTGTTGTTAGGTGTCATTGAGCCAGTGTCTAACTCATAGTTGACCCTTTGTACAACAAGTGAAACTGTATTAGAGCTTCTTTGCTATTTATAGGATTTTCAATGACCAATTGTTTTGGGGAGTGGGTTGCCTGGTCCTCCTCCCAATCCTACAGCACCTGGTGTTCCCAGGCAGTCTCCCATCTAAGTACTAGCCAGGCCTGACCCTGCTTAGCTTCTGAGATTTGATGGGATCGGACACCACAGTGGTATGGCTGCAGGCCCCTGTTAAGTATACATACAGCTATATATTTAATAGCATTGTGTACTTGATGTAAAGAATTTTATGATTTGCTTAAATTTGATTTAACATAATGATCCCACTATAACTATACTCCTAAAGTATTTAATATTGAATTGTGGTTTAACTTTTACATCACTTCTAGCAACACTTTCATTGCCCCACAAAGTTTATGGAACCTTATGGCTAGTATGGAGATACCTCAGAAAACTAAAAAATAGAACTGCCATATGACCCAATTATACCATTACTGGGAATATTCTCAATGTGAGATGAGTCTTCATACCACAGAGACACCTGTATGTCCATATTCAATGCAAATGCAGTGCTTTTCACAATAGCAAGGATATGGAATCAACCAACATGCCCTTCAACAGAAGAGAAGATAAAAAAAATTATGGAATACAGACACAATGGAAACCTGAGATCTTTCTTCTGCTCTGTTGATTGCCCTGACCATCTGACCTATCCCACTGAGCCCTGAAATCACATTATGTCTGCTTTTGTGACATTATTAGATCTGTGTCTTAGCATACCCCCACCTCACCCATAAGGCATTGGAGTTATTGAAAATCATGCTTCCACTAGGGGCAGAAAAGAGCAGTAAGTTCACCAGTGACCAAATTTAAGTACAAGTTTTCTCCCCACATCTTTTGCTTCCTTCTCCTGAGTGAGTTTACCTAGTTGACATTTTGTAATTCTTCCACCCTACCTGCCACTGGGATAGTTAAGATTATGATCTTTATATACTTTGCAAAAGGTGAGGGAAGTTCAATAGTAACTCATTATGTTGTAATACAGTATCAACTGTTGATTTTAGATTCTTAAAATTTTTTATAGGCAGGACAAAAATATTGACATAAAGTTTGGTCTCCAATGTGCTAATGAGAAAGTATTCTTGGCTATTATGCCTAGTCTTCCTGTGTACTTACTAGGATATGTGAGTAGAAATCTAGAGCTTCTCTATGAAAATGCCCCATCTGATACCCTACAGAAACCCATATTCTATAAACTCCCACCCCAAAGATTGTAGTTATTTCTCCTATGGGAATGGGCTTGCCTAGCTCCCTAGCAACTACTCTCAAAGTGAATTGTTCTGCCATAACTTTTGAGTTACTTTGGAGACCCAGGTTCCAAGGAAGTTTGGATTTGTTTTAATTAGAAGTAGCTATTGTGCTTTCGGGCTGGGATTTAGCTCAGTTGGTAGAGCACTGCGCTGCAGTCTCTGAGGTCCCGAGTTTGATTCCCAGCACCACAAAAATGGGAGAAGGGCCTGGCAATCCACTCCCAAGGCAATCCCGAAACAGTCAGCCACTGAAAACCTTATGAGGGTCTCTATGAGTTGGATACCAACTCGACAGCACCTAACAACAACAACAACAATTGTGCTTTCTGACAGTCTGCTAAGTGTTCTAGCTGAAGTCCATTTTTATCTTTTATTTGGTACCTTGATCTTAAGAAGTATGCAACATGGCACACAAGCAAAATTTTAGAAAGAAAATAAAAGGCAGCTAAGCCAGAGTTTCATGACATATTGTTAACTTTTAACTTCATATTTATGATTAGGCTTATATAAAGCCTTGTTGTAAAAGAAATAAGAAAGAAGCTGAAAATACAGAAACATATAAAGAAAGAAGAAAAAGTATCCTGTATTATATCACCAAAACAATATACCCAAAACTTGAGTGAATGTCCTTTCAGGCTTTTATATATTTCATTGAAAAAAGAAGGGAATGGGCATAAATGATAAAAGTAATAAATATGTTGTTTGGTGGTATGTATCTGCCTTGGCAAGTTAGAGCTTCATTAGAAATTCTTTTGCTAGCAAGAAAAAGGTTAGACAAAAACAGAAATTCCTCTTTAATGAAACAAATGGGTACATTAGGAAAATGTCCCAGGATGTCTGATTACTCCTCTTCACCAAATCCTTAAATATTGTAACCAAAGAAGTCAACCTGGAACATTTTGCCCTCTAAAACTCAGTATGAATGATCATCTATCTCCATGGCTTCCTATGTGGAAGATAACTCTCAAGGAAACATACAAACTAGTGGAAAGGAAAAAAAAATTATACACAATGAACCTACTACAAGGCAAAATTCAGCTACTACTATAAGAGAGCTGATTCAAAGTCAGCTGTGTGTTCAAAGAAGGGAGAGAACACATTTAATTTTTCTAAGGGAACAGAGAAAGCATATAAGGATGGTTAATACAGCAGTACCCTTTGTGGTGATCCTGAAGCCTGAGCAGGATTGGGCCAAGTGGGTAATGGAAGAAAGTATTCCACTTGTCGCCTGGCCCAGGCTAAAGAGGCAAGGGTAGGAAGCACTTACTAAACTCTAGAGTACATGTAGTGGATTCCCTGGAGGATGCTATGACCCAGCGTGGAAAGAAGCAACTAAGTGAAGGTGACCTCAGTGAGGGAAGTTCATGAAATAATGACCCAGACCCCTCTGTCCTCTAACCTATGCTCTTCTCCCAATATCCACCACTGGCCAAAAGCAACATGAAATCAAATGGCAAAGGAGCCTGTTGATGTCATTGTTTCACACCAAATCCAGCACAAGTTCTTAGAGATCTTATTTTTTATTGGAAATTTTTAATGTAAAACTTAATGGGTTTCATTATGACATTATGATTTTGATTTAGGTCCAAACTTTTTTTCAATAGTGATCTACCTTTTTACATTCTCAGCATTACATGATCTCAGTATTAGATGAATGATCTAGTCCATTTACATTATTGCCAGCCTTTGGTATTATCGCTATTATATATTTTTTTATTTTAGCTATTCTTGTAGGTTTTCTCTATCTTCCATTTTTGCCCACTATATTCATAAAGTTGCGCTGTTTACAGTGAGGTTGACCTCTCCCCCTTCATCCCTCCACATTGACCCTCTTCCCCCTCCCATCTTCTCTCATCCTCATTTCCCTCTGCTATATCCCTCCCTCCTTCTTTCCATTCATTAAATTGTCCCTTCTATGCCTAGTTTAATTGAGCTTTTAATTATGTTTCAATTTATGTATAGGATTTTTTTCCTTCTTTAAGGTTTGATTCAGCTCCCACATATGATCGAGAATATATGGTATTTCTTTTTTGGGCCATGTGTTCATTCAGTTAAGAGTATATTCTCCAATTCCATCCATTTTGTTGCAAGTGACATTATTTCATTTTTTTAAATTGCTGAGTAGTATTCCATTGTGTATATGTTCCATAATTATTTTTATCCATTCTTCTGTTGATGGGCACTTTGGTTGATTCCATATCCTTGCTATTGTGAAAAGTGCTGCATTGAATATGGAGATGCAGATGTCTCTGTGGTATGATGACTCATCTGCCTTTGGGAAGATTCCCAATAGTGGTATAACTGGGTCATATGGCAGTTCTATTTTTAGTTTTCTGAGGTATCTCCGTATTGATTTCCAAAGTGGTTGAACTAATTTATAGCCCCACCAACAGGGTAAGAGGGTTCCCTTTTCTCCACAAGATCACCAGTATTTGTTATTTGTTTTATTGATCTTGGCCATTCTTACTGGAGTAAGATGGGATCTCAGAGATGTTTTGATTTGCATTTTCCTAATGGCTAGGGATATTGAGCATTTTTTCATGTGTTTCATGGCCTTATGAACTTCTTCATTTGAGAACTGTTTGTTCAGTTCCTTTTCCCACTTGTATATTGAATTATTTATTGTCTTGGGAGTTGTTTTCTTGAGTTCTTTGTAAATTCTGAAAAATTAGTCCTCGCCTGATGTATAGAATATGAAGATTTTCTCCCATTCAGTGGGGACTTCCTTGACTCTGTTGATTGTATCCTTTGCTATACAAAAGTTTTTAATTTCATGTAATCCCATTTATATATTTTTGTTGCAACTTCCTGAGCAATTGGAATCTTATTAGGAAAATACTTTACTATGCTTATATATTGGAGCATATTGCCTATCTTTTCTTCTAGTAATGTTAAGGTTTCTGGTTTTATGTTGAGGTCTTTTATTCATTTTGAGTTAACTTTCATGCATATTGAGAGGTGTGGGTCTGTTTTTATTTTTCTGCAAGCAGATATCCATGTTTCCCACCACCATTTGTTGAAAAGGCTTCCTTTCTCCAATTTGCCTACTTTGCTCCTTTCTTGAAAATCAGGTGACTACAGCTGCATTGGTGTATCTCTGGGTCCTCTATTATGTTCCACCTGTCTTCAAGCCTATATTTGTGCCAGTACCAATCTGTTTTTGCTACTACAGCCCTGTAGTATAGTTTAAAGTCAGGAATTGTGATCCTGCCTGCATGAGTTTTGCAACCTAAGAGTGTTTTGACATGTGGTCTTTTGTGTTTCCATATGAATTTTTGGTTTTTATTTTCTATTTCTGTAAAGTCTGTCATTGGAATTTTAATGGGGACTGCATTAAATCTATCAATTGCTTTTGGTAGGATAGTCATTTTTACAATATTGATTCTCCCAATCCATGAGCAGGGGAGGTCCTTCCACCTTTTAGTATCCTCTGTGATTTCTTTCTGTAATGTTTTGAAGTTTTCCTCGTAGAGATCTGCAGAATCTTTGGTTAGATTGATTCCAAAATATTTAAAATATTTAAGTTTTTGGTGGGCTATCAGGAAAGGGATTGTAGCTTTAAATTCTTTCGCTTCTTGCTCACAGTTGGTGTAAGGGAAGGCTATTGTTTTTTATGTGTTAATTTTGTGTGTGTTAATTTTTGCTAAAGGAGTTAATTAGGTCTAAAAGTTTTTTAGAGGACATTTTGGGGGCCTTTAGGTAAAGTATCATGTTGTCTGCAAGTAAGGTTAATTTGACCTCTTCTTTGCCTATCTATATCCCTTTGATTTCTTTCCCTAGTCTAATTGCCTTGGCTAGGACTTCAGTCAAAATGTTAAGTAAGATAGGAGACAGTGGACATCCTTGTCTTGTTGCAGATCTTAGAGGAATTGTTTCAGTTTTTCTCCATTTAACATGATTTTAGCTGTAGATCTGTCATAAGTGGCCTTTATGTTGTTAAGGTATTTTCCTGTTATGAATATCTTCTCCAGGGTTTGCACTAAAAAGGTGTTGCACTTTGTCACAGGCCTTCTCAGCATCGATTGAGATGATCATGTGATTTTTGTTTGCAAGCCTCTTGCTATGTTGAATTACAGTAATCAATTTTTCTATGTCAAATCAGCCTTGCATCTGTGGAGTATATCCCACTTGGTCATGGTGAACAATCTTCTTAATATGTTGCTGAATTTGGTTTGCCAGAATTTTGTTAAGAGTTTTTTGCATCTATGTTCATTAGGGAGACTGGTCTATAATTCTCTATCTTAGATGTATTCTTGCCTGGTTTAGGTATCAAGGTGATGGTAGCTTCATAGAATGAGTTTAGGAGTGCGCCCTCCTTTTCTACTTTTTGACATATTTGGAGGAAAACTGGTACAAATTCTTCTTTGAAAGTTTGGTAGAATTCTGCTGTGAACCCATCAGGTCCTGGGCTCTTCTTTGTTGAAAGATTTTTATTACCTTTTCTATTTCAGTATATGTAATGGGCTTGTTTAGTCACTTATATCCTCCAAGATTAATTTTGATAAATCCTATGTGTTAATAAATTTATCCATTTCTTCTGTATTTTCATATTTTGGGGAATAAAATTTCTCAAAGTGTTCCCTGATATTCTGTATTTCATTGGATTCAGTGCTTATGGTCCCTTTTCATCTCTAATTTTCATGATTTTGGCCTTTTCTTTTTACTTTTTGATGAGATTGTCCAGGGGATCATCTATTTATTAATCTTTTCAAAGAACCAGCTCTTAGTCTCATTAATTCTTAGAATTATCTTTTTAGATTCTAATCGAGATATCTCTGCCTTGATCTTCATAATTTCTGTCTGAGTACTCCTTTTGGGATTGATTTCTTGTTGGCTTTCTAGTTCCTTGAGATGTGTCATTAGGTCATTTATTTGGCTCATTCCTACTTTATTGATGAAGACACTCAATGCTATGAACTTCCCTCTTGGAACTGCCTTTTCTGTATCCCATATATTTTGGCAGGATGTATTTTCATGCTCATTTGATTGCAGGATTTGTTTAATTTCTGTTTTAATTTCTTTAATAACCCATCGATCATTCAGCAATGTATTAGTCTCCATGAATTTGTAAAATTTCTGGTATTTTTCTTGTTTTTGAGTTCCAATTTTATTCTGTTGTGGTCTGATAAGGTACAGGGGATGATTTCTACTTTTTTTTGTATTTATTGAGGCTATTTTTGTGTTCTAAAATGTGATCTCCCTTAGAGAAAGTTCCATGTGGTGCTGAGAATATGTATTCCTCATCAGATGGATGGAATATTCTGTAGATATTTGTGAGTTCCAGTTGCTCTAAGGTACAAATTAAGATCATCATTTCTCTGTTGATTTTTTTGTTTTGATGACCTGTCTCTTGGCAAAAGTGGGGTATTGAAGTCTCCAATAATTATTGTGTCTAGACCAATGTATTCCTTTATTTCCCATAAAGTTCATTTTATGAAGCTAGGTGCCCCTATGTTTGGAGAATATATATTAAGTAATGTTGTTGGTTCCTGGTTGATTGTTCCCTTTAGTAATATGTGGTGTCCTTCTCTATCTCTTCTAATTACTTTTGGATTGAAGGTTAATCTATCTGAAATTAGTATTGCAGCTCCTGCTTTTTTTGTTTGTTTGTTTTCTAGCACTTAATTCTCAAACTATTACAGTCTTTGTGGGTTAGGTGAATCTCTTGAATGGCATATATTGAGGGTTTATGTTTTTTCATCCAATTGGCTAGTCTATGTCTCTTAATTGGTGAGCTAAGACCATTTACATTAAGAGTAACTACCGAGAAGTGGTTTTTGTTATATATCCAGTCAGTACTTGTTACTGGCTTTTGATTCATGTTTATCTTTCTTCTTATTATTTGCAATCTCTTTAGGGATGCTTTACTTTCCCTAAGGCATGATCACCATCTTGCCATCATCAATCAAAAAGAAAAAAAAATGAGCTTGTAGGTGTGGGGCATTGCCCTGATGCTGGACTCACTCCGGCCAGGAGTGGGAACCAGACGCTGAAGACCCACTGTCTGGTGAGGAGGAGCTGAGTGCCAGAAAACCACATCACCCAGAAAGGAGGCTTCAGCCCACAGCTACTCTGCCAGTTCCTGGGGACAGCTTGGAGGTTTATGTCCATGGAGGCTCCTTGCTTCTTTCTTCCAGTGAACTTGCCGACTCCAAGTGCTCAGCTCAACACAGCTCTTTATTGCTTTGTCTGTCCCAGTCAGTGGAATGGACCCTGACTGCTCCATGCACCACCCTTATAGCCCCTTCATGGGCTAGTCAGGGACTAATCAGAGATTGCCACTCCATCTGGACCTTGGCCAATCAGGGGAGACATGCAAATTTGGGTTTGTAAAATGGACCAATCAGGGGTGGTTCCTGAACAGTCCAATTAGGAGCCATTTTGTGGTTTGGAAAGAGCCAATCAGTGTTGAGGGGTCTGAGGAGAGGAGTTGGATACCAGTGCCATCTTTGGAAGCTCAGCTCCCAGGAATTCCTGGATATAGGGCAAAGGTTACTGCCCAGGGAACAAGCCTCAGACCTCCAAGTGGGCCTAGATAGGCCCTGGGTTGAACTGCCTCTCGAGGCAGTGCCCTACATGTAGGCAGTGTTCTAAGGACTAGAAATAGAACCATAAGCAGCAAAGACAAAGTCCCCATTCTGAGTGTGCAGGAAGTCTAGTTGGGAAAGGAAACATTCCAGAACTCCATAGAGCCCTGTTTGGGGAGAGAGAGAGAGAGAGAGAGAGAGAGAGAGAGAGAATATCACAGACTTCAGAAACAACCAGAACATTGTGTACTAACCTAGTTTCACTGCGTATCAGCTTCTTCAGTTAGAAGGAAATTGTGACATACACACTCATTTTTCCTTTGCTTTTGCTAAGTTATCTGGCAAGTCACCAAGGTCAAGCAAGTGATCATCCTAGAGCTATTACATATGTCTCATTTTTTTCTAATGCTTTTAAAATTTTGTACACATGGTAATGTCACCTGCAACATACATCCAGCTTCAGAGGCTGACAGAATGAGGTACAAAATTGTCCATCAAGTGTGCTTAGATATCTATCTTTCCTAACCAATACTTTCTAGAATTATTAACTAAGAAAATCCATACAAACACAAATAATTATTTTCTCACTCATATGAACTAAGTAGTGTGACTACCACATGTTTATGCATTATATTGTTAATATTTAATTTTACTCTGAGGCTATGGGCACATGGATAGTCTTTTTTTTTCCTCCATATCTTATATTCAATTCATTTTGCATAAATAACACTACATAACCTCTCCCTTGTTGGGAGTGTGTGAGAATAGATTAATTCATTCCTTTATGCTATAGTGTTAACTGTTAAGCAGAAATTCTGTTTTCAGGGGTTATAGCAAACATGGAGGTAATTTAGCAAGGGTGCTTCCCTCCTATAAATTGCACAGGAGACTATTTAAGGTCTCTGTCCACATTGAAGCCAGCCTGGGCTTTGTAAAAGGAAAAATTGATCTTGTCTCCCTATTTAGAACCTGTCAACAGTGTCTAATTACTATTATGATTTTTAAAAATGAGTTCTTTAACACAGCCACATGCTTCCAATTCCTCCCCTTCTCTCAGGACTGACAGTGTCCACGAATGATGAGGCCAGCAAAGAGGCAGCAGGGGAACTGCCTCATGAAGAAAGGAGAATTGGTCCCAGTGCAGTAGCTCATGCCTGTAATCCCAGGGACTGGGGAGGCAAAGGCAGGAGGATTGTAAATTCAAGGCCAGAGGCAACCTGAGTAATTTAGCAAAACCCTGTCTCAAACTAAAAAGTAAAAAAATGACCTGGAGTGCAGCTCAGTGTTACAGTGTTTGTAAAGTATGTGTGAGGTCCTGGGTTCAGCCTCCCGGCACCATAAAAATAAATGAATAAATAAAAGTTAAAAAGAAAGGAGAATTGAAACAGTTTGGAGAGGTGGACACTAATAAACTAGGGAAAATGTTAGAAGTTCAGAAAGGATGTGTATAGCAATTTATCGTATATATGTTGTTGTTAGGTGCTGTTGAGTCGGTATCCAACTCATAGCGATCCCACATACAACAGGCAAAGCACTATTGTCAGTGCTTCTCTGCTGTTCATAGGGTTTTCAATGGAGGGTTGATTTTTGGGAAGGGGTTGCCAGGTCCGTCTCCCAAGCCTACAGCACCTGGTGTTCCCAGGTGCTCTCCCATCCAAGTACTAACCAGGCCCGACCCTGCTTAGCTTCGGAGATCTGATAGGATTGGATGCCATCGGGCTATGGCTGCAGGCATCACATGTATAGGAATAAATAAATATGCTAACAGTGTCCTTGAAACTTTGATGAAGGGAATCAGTGTTAAATGGAGGAAGGTACAGATGGAAACTCCTCAGAAGAATGCATGTGCCCAGCTATAGCTCTGCCCCTGGAACACAGTAAATTGATTGTCAGATCCCAAGTGTTCAAGAACCTCTTTCATAGTTTCCTCACATCCTCTTATAAGAATACCAGAGCATTAGTCTTTCACCAAGAACATTTCTGATTGATCTGTTTCTTCCTGAATGATCTCTTCAGTTATGTTTTATTTTCCTTTACTTTCTTCCTCAAGGCAAAAATCAATTCTAGTGAACTCCACATACTCTGTCTTTATAAAATATGAATGGATCTCTATGCAGTAAGCTTCCTGTGACTCCTAAGATAAGGTTATCTTTCTTTTTTTTCTTTTCTTTTCTTTTTTTTTTCATATCAATAGTCAGCTCCAGAATAGTACCATTTATTTTATGTTCTAGGGTTTTAATCTTTCTGCAATATCCACAGTGTGCCAAAAGATGTCAGTCTTGCAATTCAAACCAATTCTTTGTCCCTCTGTTTAGTGTCCTAAAAATAGTCTTTAAGATACAAAGTGAAAGGCCTTTGAAATTCCCTAAAACTTCATGCAATAGGCATAGGATTCTATATAGTAATATCTTCTTTATTAAAGTTTAATACATTTTGTCTGTTGGGATTTTACAGAGTGTAAGCAGTAAGCAGTTAGTATTCACAGTCTTCTTTAAAAAGCTGAAACCAAACCAGTGTTGTGACAAAAGAATCACAGAAGTGAAGGCTTGGAAGGCCTTGGACTCCTAAAGCTTAACTCTCTGGTGTCTCTACATTAATTATTTTGTGCAAGAATGGAATCTTCATTTCTTAGTACAACTACATTCCCATATTCCTACATTCTTTTATTCATCAAATTTTTATTGAATATGTGCTATGATTTGACAATGAGTAATTGCTAAGCATGTAAAAATAAAAGTAATGGAAAAGACACAAGCTTAGCTTGCCAATATAAATTGAATTGTGTCTCCCTCTTTCATACCAAAGAAGGTATGTTTGAGTTCTAACCTTTAGTGTCTCAGAATATGAATGTATTTGGAAATAGAGTCATTGCAGATATAAATAGTTACAATGTGCTCATACTGGAGCAGGCTGGTGTCTGTAAGAAGAGAGAAATGGACAAAGGGCCTTATTACAATGGAGACAGAGATTCAAGTGATCCATCCATAACCCATAACCCAAGGAATGCCAAGGTTGCCAGTAAGCATCAGAAGTTAGAAGGGCAAGGAAAGATTCTCCCCTATAGGCTTCAGTGGGAACAGTGGTCCTGCAGAGACTTTGATTTCAGACTTCCAGTCTCTTGAAGTATGAGATAATAAATTTCTGTCTTAAGCCACCCAGTCTGTGGTACTTTGTTACAATAGCTCTAGAAAGCTAACACACCCACATAAAATCAAACAAGACAAACAGGAAAATTGAATACAGTATGATAAATGCTATTACAAGTGAAGTATGGTGAGTGGTGTAAAAATATGAGAAGAACTGCTCATCAGAGGTGATCAGAGGATGTTTTTCTAAAGGAGGTGATCACCACTCCCAAAACAAGTAGATGACAAGGAAATGCCCAAGTACATGATCCTGTAGCAGAGACCCATTTTTTAAGTCGAGAATGATGCCTAATTCTCTTACCCTTTTTTGCTCAAAATTTGGTCAACAATCCAAATCATACATGGATCCCAACCTGATGTTCTAAGACCATGATTTTACCAGATTTAATTTGTAATCATTGCTATTCACCTATTTTATGTCACTAAGAGAAAAATATGGGAGAAGGACCTGGCAATCCACTCCCAAGGCAATCCCGAAACAGTCAGCCATTGAAAACCCTATGAGGGTCACTATGAGTCGGATACCGACTTGACGGCACCCAACAACAACAACAACAACAACAACAACAACAAGATAAAAATAAATTTCTTTTGTGCTTTTAGTTACTTGTTGTTGTTGTTAGGTGCCGTCAAGTCGGTATCCAACTCATAGCGACCCTCATAGGGTTTTCAATGGCTGACTGTTTCCGGATTGCCTTGGGAGTAGATTGCCAGGCCCTTCTCCCATTTTTGGGGTGCTGGGAATTGAACTCAGGACCTCAGAGACTGCAGCACAGCACTCTACCAACTGAGCTAAATCCCAGCCCTTTAGTTACTAGAGAAACCAATTTGTATTAGAACACTTACAATTCCAGTGCACCTTTATTTTTACCCTTTCAACTTGTCCTTCCCAATCATGGCCTCTGCCCTTACCCCTACCCCATCAGTGCTCTGAATTTCCTTCAGTACTTTCAACTTTTGTGGTGCATCTCATTTGACTAAATCTCTGCTGATTGGCCTCCATCACTTCCTCTTTCTACACACCTTTTCTAGAACCTCTCAGGTACTCATCAGAGGTTTTTTTCATCACCACTCCCATCTTGTTCTAAGATAACCATCTTCCCTCTAACGCTCTAAGTCTTTCTGGGACTTCTCATCACACTTGTCATTCCAACTGTCCTTTTGAAATTTCAAAGAATGTGGAACTGAGGAGGCTTCTAAGGGCAAGGTTATCCAATGCATCCCTCAGAGCCCTTCTCTTTAACACTTTTCTTAAGTACTGAGAAAGTAGCTTGGCCACCAGCTCTCCCTTGAAATGGGCCACTTAGTCCTTCAGATCACTAATGTCAATAATTACTGTGATGGGAAGTATTGTCCCCAGTTGGAGCAATTTTGACTCAAATGTGATTTGGGTGGGGAGATGACTGCATAATAGAAGGTGAATGAAGTCTCTTTGTACAGAACCTTTCAGAGTACTTAGTGATGCTCAGGGAAAATGAAAGAGTGCAAGCCAGAAGTGGCTTCCTGGACACTGTACAAATTTAGCCCACAATAAACTATACCCACACTGCTTCTTTTTTTTTCCTAGTCCAGAATTAGAAACCTACTGATACAAGCTTTTTCAAAAATAATTATTTATAATACTGAAAAAAACAGGAAAAATAGTTAAGTGATTAGAGAACTCAAAGTAATATTATGCATACCCTTGAAAATAATTATTGAAGACTTTGTAGCAGCTTAGAAAATACTTTGGGTATAAAACTAAGAGAAAAAGTGGAATGCAAAATTGATACACAGCTAAGATTTCCAAAAAGGGAGCAAAATATTCTGGTCATACAAGTGGTATATATCATAAATTTCATTTTGAATAAAAATCATAGTAAAGCTGGCCATGGTGGTGCACACCTGTAATCCCAGTGGCTTGGGAGGTGGAGGCAGGAGGATTGCAAGTTCGAGACCAGAGGCAGTCTGAGTAATTTAGCAAGACTCTGTCTCAAAAAGTAAAAAAAATGAGCTGGGGGTGCAGCTCAGTGGTACAGCACTTGCAAAGTATGCAAGCACAAGCAGGAGGCCCTAGGCTCAATCCCCAGTACTGCAATCCCCAATCTGCCTCTGGACATGTTCCATATCCTTGGAATACTTTGCATTGTATTCTCTAACTAGAAAATTAATTCCTTCAGTCATATATGGCCCAATTATATAAGCACCCTATAATATGCACTAATAACATAATTATGAAATATTTCTCATTCAAATCCTTTTATTAAGACAAACTTCAAAGAGTATCCCCTTGGTGCTGCCTTCTTGGTCCCCCCTCAGATTTAATTGAGTAGTTCCTCTTCTGCACGTACCATTCTAAGAGCATCTATCAAATTATATGGTAGCAATTGTTCATTCAATTTCTCCTCAGCTAGGCTCTGAGGATATTGAAAAAGAAAGACTGTCCTATTTCTTATTGTAAACCTTGGACGTAATAATGCGCTAGTTAATCCAGGATCTATGGAGCAAAACCATAATCCCAGAGATTCCAGAGGCTTAGGCAGGAGGATCTTGAGTTTGAAGCCAGAAGCAGCTCTTACAACCTAGCAAGACCCTATCTCAAAATGAAAAGTAAAAAAGGTACTGGAGTTGCAGCTCTGTGGTAGAGAACTTGAAAAGTATGTGAGAGGCCCTGGATTCAAGCCCCTGGTACTAGAAAAAAGAAAGAAAAAGGGAGGAAGAACGGAAGGAAGGAAGGAAGGGAAGAAGGAAGGAAGAGAAAGAAAGAAAAAAGAGAGAAAGAAAGAAAGAAAAAGAAAGAAAGGAAAGAAAGAAAGAAAGAAAGAGAAAGAAAAAAGAAAAGAAAAGAAAGAGAAAGAGAAAGAGAAAGAATATAGTTTACAATAGAGAGTAAAAGATAGATCATGGGAAGAAATGAATGGAGAGACAGAAAGAACCACAGGAAAGAGAGAGGGAGGGCAAGAGAGATTGGTACTAAAAGGAAATAAATGAGCCTAACATATGCAGGTGTCAGTTGACTAAAGCACAGCGAACAGTAGCTTCAAGTCATAGAAAAATCAATGTTATATGGCTTGCAAGTATGTGACTTAATGCCCTTGCATTCATTAACTTGGTGCTTATTAAACTGAATAGCCAACCCTATTGTCTCACATTATCAGTCGTGTTTATTTTATGATCCATCTTTATCCAGAAAAATACAAATAGTCAAGCATCATTATGAAGATTTAATTACCTCTTATTAGTAATAACAGAGGTTTAAGCGATAACTTTTGCCCCTACAATAATAAACCATAAATATTTTTTTCTTAGTAGTTTGTAGTAGATAGAAAAGATTGAGTTTTTGTTTAAGGTTTATCCACAAATTCTCATTTTAGAATATGCGTGAGAGCAAAATATATATGCATATTCTCTCTCTGTCTCTCTCATTCTCTTTCTCTCTCCCTCCTATTTTTCCTCCCAACCTCTCACTCCCCTGTATACCTTACTTCAGTGTAAGAAGGAAAATTACTTTCTTTGTCAAACTTCCCAAGAAATTCATAAGAGTTCACAATCTCTTCCACAGCATCTATGTGTGCATATATTTACATACTCGTGGATCACTAAATGGTTTCCCACAAATTTACTATAGTGGAAGGTTTAAATAGCTTATTTCTTTGTTAAAAGAAGTAATTGCTTGGCTCTTGTCTATGATGATGATTTGATTTTAGTGGTAAGGATAATCTTTTGAGATTATTTTCACTAAATATTAGACATCCAAAGACTCCATGGATTTATAGTCTTTGAACTTATGTGCAAATACAAATGTTCATTCATTTATTCATCTATTAACTCTATTCTTCATGAAACAAACACTTGTTGGATGCTCCCTATAGAACCACATGTACAAATACTGGTGAGATCATGCCACTTGCTCTTAAAGATCTCACAGTTTAAAATGAAAGAACAAACTGTGTAAAGTCAGTTCACTTTGGTATTATTTTTAGCTTTGATCATTCATATGATGGATAGTGGCACTTTGTTATAGTTTTAATTTGCATTTCTCTGATGACTAATGATATAAAATACCTTTTCATGTGCTTATTGGCTATTCATACATATTCATTTGTGAATTACCTGCTGGGTTCTCATTAATGACTTCTAAAGGTTGGGTTTTGTTGTTGTTTTTTTTTTTTTTTTTTTTTTTTTTTTTTTTTTTTTTTTTTTTTTTTTTTTTTTTTTTTTTTTTTTTTTTTTTTTTTTTTTTTTTTTTTTTTTTTTTTTTTTTTTTTTTTTTTTACATATCCTCTCTCTCTCCCTTTTTCTCTCTCTGGAAACCAGTTTGGATTTTTTATAGGATATTTTGCAAATGTTTTTTAATTCCTGTGGCTTGCAGCTTCATTTTCTTACCTGTATCTTTTGAAAATTAGAAATGTTTAAGTTTTAAGCAGTTTACCTTACCAATATGTAGTAGTATATATATTTTTGTGTTATATCTAGGAAATATCTGCCTATTTTAAAATGGTTTTATTCCATCTATCAATTTTTTTCAATTTTATTTGTTTTTGTTTGTTTTTTGAGACAGGGTCTCATTATGTAGCCCAGGCTGGCCTGGAACTCAAGATCTTCTTGCCTGAGTGCTGGGATTACAGGTGTGCACCATGCCCAGCTCTATTTGCTTATTTTTGCAACAATGATTTTGTACAATGTTTTCTTCTAGAAATTTTAGAACTGTTGCCCTTGTTTTTGTCTATGGTTCATTTAGAGTTAATTTTTATCTGTTGTGTCAGGTTCATATTTTCCATACGTTTATTGTCTTGTTGTTGTTGTTGTTGTTGTTAGGTGCTGTCCAGTCGGTATCCGACACATAGCAACCCTCATAGGGTTTTCAATGGCTGACTGTTTCAGGATTGCCTTGGGAGTGGATTGCCAGGTCCTTCTCCCATTTTTGTGGTGCTGGGAATTGAACTCGGGACCTCAGAGACTGCAGCGCAGTGCTCTACCAACTGAGCTAAATCCCAGCCCCATGTTTATTATCTAGCATTACTTATTGAAAAACCTATCATTTCTCATTAAAATAGCTTAACAACTTTACCAAAAATAAATTGGCTATATACTTTGGGTCTATATTTGGATTTTCCTTTCAGTTTCCTTGGATTACATGTGCATACTGATGCCTACATCTACCTTCTTAATCACTGTTCCATTGCAGTTCATCTTGATATCACATAGTGTGAGCCCTCTCTTTTTTTCTTTTTCCACAATTATCTTAGCTATTCAAAATCCCTTGTATTTCTGTATAAACTTTAGAATCAGTTTGTCAATTTTTGACCAACAAAATATGGGTAGGATTTTGATTGGAATTGCATTTAAACTATAGGTCGGTTTGGAGAAAATTCATGTTATATCACCTCATTTACATAGATCTCCTTTAATTACTGGCCACACTTTATAATTTGAATATGTAAGCCATGAATACATTTTACTAAATTAATCTATAGTTCAAAACAACACTCATGTTGTTGTTGTTGTTGTTGTTATTGTTAGGTGCTGTTGAGTCAAATCCAACTCATAGCTACCCTGTGTACAGCAAAAAGGAACACTTCTTGATTTTGTGCCAGACATATGATCTTTTTTAAACCCATAGTTGCAGACACTGTGTCCATCCATCTAGTTGAGGGTCTTCCTTTCTTTTTTGTTGACCTGCCACCTTCCCAAACATGATGTCCTTCTCCAGGGACTGATCCCTCCTGACTACATGTCCAAAATATGTAAGACACAGTCTAGCTATCCTTGCTTCCAGGAGCACTCTAGTTGCACTTCTAGGACAGATCTGTTGGTTCTTTTGGCAGTCCATGGTATATTAAATATTTGTTGCTAGCACCATAATTCAAAAGAATAAATTCTTCTCCTGTCTCCCTTGATCAATGCCCAGCTTTCACAATCATATGATGCAACTGAAAACATTCATGATGGATACTAAATTAACCACATTTTCCTCACATCCTAGTTCTGGCTAACTTTATAGTAATCTTAGAATTGTTCTTCTCTTACTCACTTTTAACTAAACAGAGTATAATGTTCACACAAAAAAATTTAAGTCATATGATTTTTGCTCTTTTGCCTTTAACATAAGGAAAATATCAATTGGTAGTAGTTTACTAGAACTATGAAGACTCACATTTTTTCAGTAATTTAATATGAGGACTCATCTTTCTCATACCATTTATATTCCATTTCACTATTCTCTGTATGTTTTCATGGGAACCATTATAGATTATATTGCATTAAGAGATGTTGCTGTTGTTAGGTGCCCTTGAGGCGAGTCTGACTCATAGCAACCCTATGTAAAGCAGATCAAAACACTTCTGGATTCTGTGTGAGGCACACAATCTTATTTATGTTTAAGCCCATTGTTGCAGACACTGCGTCAATCCATCTGGTGGAGGGTTTTCATTTTTTTCACTGACCTGAAACTCTCACAAACATGATGTCTTTCTTCAGAGATTGGTCTCTCCTGACCACATGTTAGACATATGTAAGATGCAGTCTAGCCATCCTTGTTTCCAAGGAGCTCTCTGGTTGCCCTTCTTCTAGGATAGATCTGTTGGTTCTTTTGGCAGTCCAAGAGATAAGAGAACCTTATTCCTTATATTGTCTCATTTACTATTTGCATAAATCTTGAGAAAGATGATTATGATTTTTAGGCTTTTACTCATCTTGAGTAGTTCATAATACATTATGTGCACAAAGGCCGGAGACTTTATCCAATGACTTCTTGGTGGTATTTTCCAGTTCTTCAACTGAGAAATCTTCAGGGACCTGTAGAAAGGGATTTTTAAAATTATATAAATGAAATCACTCTTTGATACTTTATTTTTGCTTGTATTTTAATATTTGTAACCAGCCATGACTATTAGTCTGCCTTAGATTAGGTAGACTTGGTAGTTCACTAGGCACTTGGTAGTTCATTGTTGAGTTAGACATTAGACATGTTGAAATAATACTTCAACAGCAATTATTCTTCTACTGTATTTATTATAATGTTCTTTTCCCATATATAAATACAAATATGTGCATATATATATATATATATATATATTAAATAAGCACATGTATACATGTATGGACACATAAGCACTTGTATTTATATGTATTTACACACATACCCGTATAGGTATATCTGCATCTACAAAATATCTATTTTTATATGTTTGTCTACTCTGAGAAGGAATGTACTTCTAGGTATTAGGAGGTCATGGGCTTAACATACAGGACTTACTTTAAAAGGCTCTAGGGTGGATGATTCAGTAATATAGTTTCAATTGAGCCTGTCATCCTTATGTGACAAACAGATTTAGTCCCTCCTATTGGGCTGGTAGGAAGTATTTTCAGTGAAACTATAAAGTGTAAGTTCTGTTCTAGTGTGATTATACATTTTATCTCCTGTGATCCACCAGTAAAGAGCAATGTACTTGATCAAAATCAGCCTTCCATGCTATTTATCCATGTTACTGTTTCTGAGAGATGATTATAGATTTTTGGTTTATATTACGGAGATATTTTATTTGTGTCAAAATGAATAAATATGTAAATATAATAATCATTCAGCTATTTAGTTTATATGATGGAATTTGTAAAAAGCAAAGTCCAAGCAAGATTTGTGAGTCATTCAGTCTTAAAAGATGTTTCTTTCCATGGTACTTAAGGACATGACCGACCCTTAATAACAATTCAGTGGGCAGCAGACTGGACATCTTAGATAAATTTATTCATCTATACCAGATTTCGGTGAGTCAGAGAATAGCTTTATGCCACATTTATTCTTTGTTATACTAAGCCTTAAGAGTAATGTCCCTTCTCTGCAAATGGATTTCAGGTGGCAGTTGACATTGTAACCCTAAATTAAAAGTTGTTTTTATCTCCCTTTCTGTTTGGTGAATATCAGTTAATAAAGATAAAGTAATGCTGTTGATTTATGAGCAAGCCCTTCAAGAATGATATACACAACAAATGAAGATATGAAACATATAGGCAGTCTAAAACAGACACAAATGTCTTGACTCCCAAGTTCTGTGTAGTAGCTCCTGTATTGTCATCAATGACAAGTTCCTGTGCTTCTGATTTTTCTTTCTATGCATTCATTTTCCCCATTCAACAAACCTACTAGGTGCCAGGCATTGGCACTGAAAGTAAAACTGAACAAAAGAAGTCCAGTTTCTCTAAGTCCACTTTCTTTAGATTGCATTAGTCATGATAAGACTTTATGTTTGATTCCTTACTCTATTCACCTAATGTGAAACCATCCTTCCTTATGATGTGTTTGTCCTGGCTATTATTTTCAATGACTATATACTAGAAAGTTTTGTAACCTGAAAATGGGAGTCCTATGTTTTGCAGAATCTGCTTTCACATTAACATGTTTAAACATACTTAAATTTTTAGATCTTGATAATCTTTTAGGTTATTTAGTCAACATCTGGCTTGATAGAATATTTCTGAGGTATTCTGATGCCTTTACATTGTATTCCAAAATGTCAAATTGCTATGTTTGGTACATGTTGAAATAATACTTCAACAGCAATTATTCTTCAACTGTATCTATTATAATGTTCTTTTCCCATATATAAGTACAAATATGTGCATATATATGTGTATATATGTTAAATAAGCACATGTATATATGCATGGACACATAAGCACTTGTATTTACATGTATTTACACACATACCCGTATAGGTATATCTGTATCTACAATATATCTATATTTATATGTTTGTCTACTCTGAGAAGGAATGTTGACTGTGCTACTTACTAGTTTTATGATTTTGTGAAAGTTATTTAACTTCTCATTTTTCTCACAGAAATTAAAAGGATAGTAAAGTATACTTCATCAATTCATGTGGATCTCGGTATACAGTAGCTGCTATTTTGTTAATCATCATCATCATCAAGTTTGGCAATCTCTACCTTGGTCAAATATTTTTTAAATGTACTATTTTAATTTGAGCCAAAGTCTCCATATTCAGTAGAAATTTGGAATGGATTTATTCCATCCATAATTTTCCTCCCCATTTTCTATAGCCATTAAATCTACATCTCAAATTATGCCTATACTATCAGTAACCCATATTCTTCACACCAAGTTATGACTTCTCTAGACAGGCTACCTCTTCAGCTCATCCTTTCTTCTTTTCTAGTTTATCTTCCACCTTTTTCTTCCTTCCAGTGTGCCATGAGAATCTCATATCTTATTATCAAAAATATTTTATCATTAATATTTTTCTAGAATATTGCCCTATCTTTCATACCATAAAACCTTACTTTGTGCTTTTAACAATTTCATTCCTACATGGAATATCTTTCAAAGATATAAAATGGGACTGTTGAGTCTGTGAGAAGTTGAATAAATTTTCCAAGATATTACAAAATTAAGAAAGGTCATTATACAGTAAGTAACCTAGCCTGGAAACTAACTAAATTTTATCTGAACTCAAGTCCCACACCCCTTATTACACTGCCTTTGGAACCCCCATGTGGAGACTACTCATAATTGTGTTAAATTCGTTGGCTTTATGGAGATATTGATAGCATCCTCTCTTTCTATTCTCTTTCAAAGCAATTAGATTTATATGTTGGTTTCATAATTCCTTTGTCAAAAACCACACATTAATTTCTTAAAATTATATTTCTACCAATCTCCTGGTGTCTATTATCTATAAATCATCTTTGCCAGGCTTGCAGTTTTTCTTTCTACTTTATAATTTTCCAGAAGTTTAAGTAACATTGTTCTACAAAAAAATGATCCATCAAATACTCTGGACTCATAATTCTTTGATCTCTTCTTTTCTAAGGACCTTCATCTTCTTTCCATTCAGCAAGGAAACTACAGATATGTCCTGAGCAATTCAATTACCAGAAATTTTTCACATCTGCTATCTTGCAACTCTAATTACAATATTCCACATTTCCTCATTTGTACATAATATGTGTCAGACTTCTATACTCTTCATACCTTGTGTTTGTCTCAAATTATTTTGGCTACATTTCTCCTCTTTTTTAGCCTATAAAACATGGTTCACTATTTTATCTATGTTTCCTGATCCTCCAGGATTCACTTTTTCTCTATATTTCACTATAGCCACTGTAAATTCCAAACCTGGACAAGCAAGCTACTCATTTTCTCCAGGCCTGCTGCTACACTGTGGGTTTGTGCCAAAGAATATCATATAATTTTCATGATTGACTCCATTACAAGTGAATGTGATCTGAGTACAGACAAACCTTTAATATTGCCTATAAATATGCCTATTCAATCTTACTTAAAGCTATTGACCATTTCTCGAATTTTCTTTTGCAAGAGTATAACACATGTTCTCCCACATATGAGTTCTGTAGTAAATTCCTAAATACTCAATGGTACCTAATAACAATATATTATATCCAATTCTTATAGAGTTACAATTTTCTCTTGCATTGTCAGCGATTTGAGGGCTACTATAGTAAAGAATTTGTAGAACTTTACATAATACAAAACTCAAGTTAACTTTGAAACTCCTTATTCATTCATCAATTTGTAGGAATAATCACTGTCAATACATTATAGGAAACACTGGCCTATCACAGAGAGTAAAACTGGTTAGGTTACCACTGAAAGATGCCTGACTCAGAGTAGGTGCAAACGCACACACAAATAGTAGATGAATAAACAAATGAAATAACTGTAGCAATTTCTCTGACCTCTTCCTAATTGTTTTCAATATTTTAACCACTCTATCACATTCTCATGACCTGGAGTTTAGCTCAGTTGCTAGAGTGCTTGCTCTGTATGCTCTGAGGACCTGAGTTCAATCCCCAGCACTGCAAAAATAGGAGAAGGACCTGGCAACCCACTCCAGAAAAAATCAGCCATTGAAAACTCTATGATTAGCAGAGAAGCACTAATGTAATGCAAGGCATGGTACAATGTCAGGGAGTATTTTGTTCTGTTCTACATGAGGTTACTATGAGTAGGATCTGATTCCAGGGCACCTAACAACAACCACCACACTCTCATTTAAAGTCAGGCCACCGCTATGAGTTTCCAACACTCCTTCAACATCTTTTCCATCCTGGATTATCTTCTCATGATTTCCATCCCATAATATGTTTGAGTTTCCATGTTTATAACGATAGATGCTCAAGATCTCAGGACAGGACACAGAGCTAGGATAGCTAGATGGCAGCTTCTTTCTGATATTCCTTTTAACCTCTCTCTCTCTCTCTCTCTCTTTCTTCTTCTTCTTATTCTTATTCTTCTTCTTCTTCTTCTTCTTCTCCTTCTCCTTCTTCTTCTTCTTCTTCTCCTTCTTCTTCTTCTTCTCTCCCTCTCTCCCTCTCTCCCTCTCTCTCCTCTCTCCTCTCTCCTCTGTCTTCTCTCTCTTTTCTTTTTATCTAGGGCTGAGGGATTGAACACAGGGCCTCGTGCATGCTAAGAAAATATTCTAGCAGTAAGCTGCACCCTAGGCCCTTTTATATTTTTTATTTTGAGACAGTTGTTGTTGTTGTTAGGTGCCATCGAGTTGAGTCGAGTCCAACTCATAGTGACTCTCAGGGTTTGCAGTGGCTGACTGTTTCGGGATTGCCTTGGGAATGGGTTGCTACGTCCTTCTCCCATTTTGCAGTGCTGGGAATCGAACTCAGGACCTCAGAGACTGCAGAGCAGTGCTCTACCAACTGAGCTAAATCCCAGCCCTTTTGAGACAGAGTCTTGCTAAATAGCACAGGCTGCCTTTGGACTTGAACTCATGATCCTCCTGCCTTAGCCTCCCGAGTTGCTGGGATTATAGGAGTATGCCATGGCACCAGGCTGTATTTAATCTCTTAATCTTGTGAAATAAGAAAAATGATTTTTTATATAGGTAATAAAATTGAAAGTTATACATACTAGTCAGAATTTAAATGCAGATCTGTTAACCTCCAATGGATTTATCTCTTAACCCCATTATTAATCTCCTTTTCCATATCTAAAGAAATCTTCTTGTTGCATCTTGTACCAGGTACTATATATATAACAGCAAAATCTATTATGTCTTCAGCCTCAGATGAGATTGCATCTCCAGTCAATACCTTAATGTCAGCCTGGTGAAACTTTGAACAGAAGAATCAACTAACCCATACCTAGACTTTTAACCTACCAAGACTGTGAGATAATAAAAGAGTATTTTTTAAGATGCTAAGTTTGTGTGATTTGTTATACAGCAATAGAAAACTAATACATTGAAAATGACTAATATAATAAATAGGACACAAGTAGTCTGATATACCTAAATATGTCAATAATTACATTAAATGTAAAGAGTGTAAACACTCCAATTAGGAGATAAGATTGTAAAGCTAGATTTTAAAAGGAAAAAAACCCACTGTTTTTAAGAAGCACAATTTAAAAATAAGATCACATAAGAACTGAAAGTAAAAGAATGAAGATATATTTACCATATGATACAGTTTGGATCTTAGTATCCACTAAAAACTCATGTGTTAAAGGCTTAGTCCACAACTGATGGTGGTGTTGGGAGGTGGTGGAACCTTTTACCAGGTAGGGCCTTGTGGAAGGGGTTAGTGCACAGGGGTTATGCTCACAAGTAAATGAAAAAGATAATAAAAGGAAAGTAAGAGTAGAAATAAGTGAAATTGAACACAGACCCGCAGTAGAGAAAATCAAAAAAGTTGTTTATTTTAAGGTTTGTAAAAATAATTAAGACCTCAGTAACATTTATCCCTTTAGGTCATAAATATTTGAATAAGATATTATTTAAAAATTAATACCAACATATTTGACAAAGTAGACGAAATGGATAAATTTCTTCAGAAATATCAAATATTCAGACTGACAAAAGAAGAAATTAAAAAATGAAGAGATATTTGTTAAAGAAATGTAATTTCTAATTCAAAATCTTCCTACAAGGAATATTTCTGTCCCTGATGAAATCATCTTGAGAATTATAGAATAATATATATTCAAAACCTTGGGAAAGGTGAATATTTTTTAAATGGGACACAGAAATCACTCATTATGAAAGAAGAAAAATGTTCATTGTATCACACCACTTAATATACTAACAGGCAAATTTACTGATGGAGCATAGATTTGGAATACATGTATTTGTCAAAGGACTTAAATGGAGGATTTATAAAAGCTGTGTACTAAACTGTATGAAAATGTACAGTGTTTTAAAAATTAAGCAAAAGACTAACCAATACTTCACAAAAATGGATATTAAAATCACTAATACATGTTATGTAGAAGTGCTCAACATTATTAGTCATCAAAGAAAAATAAAACCACAATGAGATATAAGAGCACATTACCAGAACAGCTGAGACTTAAAGTACTGACGATACTAAAATTGATGAGATTTTAGGGTACCTGTGTATCTTATGTTGCTGGTGAAGGTGTGAATTTGCACACGCAGTAAGGAAAAATATTTCACAATATCTACTTCGGCTAATCAGTTGTGTACTCTTTGACTAAGCAACAATACACTTGAGTATCCTAAAAAAGTAAGTGTGTATGCCATTAAAAGTCATATACAAAAATACTCACAATAGATGTAATCATAATAGCCAAAAATTATTAAGAATCTAATACTCAGCAGCAATGAAATGAGTAAATAAATTATAGAACACTCATAAAACAAGACATGAGTAAAGTGAATGAAATATCCATTGTTATAATGATGCAATATTTTAAAGATGTCATTTCTCTTCAAAGTAGTCTATTAATCAAATGCATTTTCTTTCAAAATTCTAAAACTTTTTGGAATAAATAGGAAAGCTGATTGTAAAATATATGTGGAAAAGTAAATTACCAAGAGTAGGTAAGTGACATGGATAGGGTCTTTTTCAGATTCTATGTGCATCCTGCCTGCAGCCGTGGCCCTGTGGCATCTGATCCTGTCAGATCTTGGAAGCAAAGCAGTGTCGGGCCTGGTTAGTACTTGGATGGGAGACTGCCAGGTGCTGTAGGCTTGAGAGAAGGACCGGGTAACCCACCTCAAAAAACTGTCAGCCATTGAAAACCCTATGAACAGCAGAGAAGCAGTGATAAAGTGTTTTGCCTGTTGTATGTAGGGTCGCTATGAGTTGGATGCCAATTCGACGGCACCTGACAACAACAACAACATGCACATCCTATAGCATACAGTCTCCTATGGTTAAAAGGATAAACAAAGGAAGAACAAAATAGAATAGACAATACAGAAGCAGACTTGCACAAATATAAAAATATTATTATATGTCATATTAATCAATAATAATTATTGAAAAGAATAGAATTAGGCATATTTCACATCACAATTGCTGAAAGATATAAGTGCTAGATAGCAAATCTTTAAAGGTTTTTGAAGCACATATTGAAAATATATTTATGACTTCAAGAAGGGAATGATGACAAAATAAGATACAGATAGAAAAATGAGAAGCAAAAAGTTGTTAAATCTGATAACATTAAATTTTCTTTTCCACCAAAGACCATACATAAGCAAAGATAAAAGATGACACACACTGAGAAAAGGTATTTACAACTCAAAGAAAGTAATCCAGTAAACAATGGGCAAATAATGTGAACACAGAAATTCATAATAGAGAAAAACAAATGCCATTACTATATTCAAAGATGATTAACCTCACTATAACCTAAACATGGAAATTAAATAAAAATAAGACATTATTTGCCTGCTTCCCACTTGCACACCAGTCAACCACCCAAACTGGCAAATAATAGTTTGTTGATGCAAACATTATTATAGATATGGAGCAAGAGGAATTCTCATATAAAAATGTTGTGATTTGGAGGTGGTAAAGACTTTTTGAAAAATAATTTGATAATATGTAATAAGGTTAAATATATACATAACTTTCAACCAGAAAGGGTACATGTAGGTATAAATTCTTGGGAAATTCTTACATTTTTGCATAAAGCAATATGTACAAGATTAATCACTACAACATTGTTTGTGATGCTGAAAATTTAGGTAGTAACCTGTTTATCAAAGGATGTATAATCAGTATTTCTATATTTATTTGCAGGAATATCATAGAGAAATTAAAATGCATGAACTCTAACTCTATGTACTATGGATAAATCAGAAAATTATAATGTTAAGGGTAAGGACTAATTCCAGAATAATACCTAGCTGTTGGTAGCATCAAGCTGGCACACAAAGTAATATTATATATTACTTATAGACACAATTATGTTATAGATATAATTATGTAGAAATAGTACAAAAACATATATATGTATATATAATGATTAAACATTGGTTTCACAAAAACAGCTACCTTTAGGGAGGAGAGAACCAAAAGAAATCAGGGAGGCTTCATTTTATCTGTATACTTAAAATAGTGATTTAAATCATGTATAATAAAATACTAAGATATAATAAAATTATGTTATAAATGTGTTTTCATTCCTATGCCTGCCTAAAATTTTTAAATGATTCATACTGAAGATACCTAAAATTGAGCACTGGTCAGCAATGGTCATTTGTCCGTGTCAATGATAACTGAAAAATACCTTAAGAAGGAATTTTGCTAGTACTTTTCTCTTGAAGATTACTTCTATAGAATTAACTCATTTACAAGTTATGCATAATATCTTCTTTACTTCTATTGAGAGTTAAGAAATATTTTATTGCTGAAATAAAATCAAGTAAAAATGACAATTGCTGAAATTCATAAAACCTATAACAAAATTGAAATTAAGTTCTCCATAATCAGGTCCGATCTCTTTTCACTAAATTACACTGGCATTTTTTTAAAAAAAAGCTTTACATAGGAGATACTAGAAAGGAAACAAAAAGTCATAATACCTTTTGTGATAGGCATCATGAATCATGTTAGAATGTGACATTTAGTGAGCTCTATGTATTTTTCAAAGCCCTGACATACTACATTATCTCTTTTAATCATCAGGCATCACTAGAGATTAAAAGTGTAGATAATTTGGGTCTATTACTTCTCATTTTCTTTTTTGCTGCTTCTCATTCACTGATTGCTGCACAATAAGAAAAAAAATTGATGAGCTCAGTGATTGATGAAAAGATTCGTTTCACAAAGAAAGAGATTGTCTAAAAATGAACACTTTAGTGATATGTGCCCAAATCTCTCTCCAGCCTCTAAGGTTTATGTGATTTCCAATAGACATTCTAAAATGTGAGAGGCTGTGAGACTATATGGAATGATGTGAAGTCTATTCATTCAATTTTCACTTTAAATAAAAAGGAAAATAAGTTTGCCAGGCTCCCTGAACACAATTCAATAACAGAAACATCTCCAGGGCTGCTCTGTGAGCCTAGTAGAGAAAAATCTGTTTAGTTCCTTCTTTGCTTCCTATGTGGGGCATAAAAAAAATTTCTCCTCCTGTTCGGGGAAGAAATTGAGCATCACTTCTGTTATAAATGGACTCAAAGATAGTTAAGAAATTAAGTTTTTCAGTTTGTCTGTCTCTGTATTTCCCCTTTTTAATATTATTCCACTAAAAGGCTTTATTTTGTGTTTCTCTTTGGTATAAATCCCTGACTCACAGATCATCTGTTCTTTGTAACAGTTATAGTTTCCACATCACAGCATGACTCGGGACATTATAGATATTAGAGAAAAATCTGCAATGTGTGCAAGTCATTATGACTAAATATGGAATCTTAGAGGGAATGTATACAGTATCAGTAATCTACTGCAATAAGATGGAGATATGAAAAACTGAAATGAAATAAAACAAGATCTAATAAATACTGAAAATGAGTGAGGAAATATCCATTGTGATATCAGGACTAGTTCTCCTAACTAATCTCCAAGGTAACCCAAGCTAAGTCAGAAGAATACTTTTCCTAGTCCATCAGGGTCCTGAGGAGGGAATTCCAGGCTCATTGTGTCTAGGCACTGGTTCCATTCTCCATAGCTTTGCTCATTGCCTTCTTCTCTAAGCCCTCCAAAGATTCTTGGCTTAGGTATCCAGGAGAAACTATTTCAGATGTTCATATGTTCCCACATAGAATAAAATTTTGCTCTGAAAAGTCCCAGAAAAAAAAAATAGACGCACTGAATTAGTTACATACCATATTGTAGCTCCTCCATCAAAGAAGAAATGGTTCAGGAGTTAGAAATATGAATTCAGAGCTGAAATACTTTAAATGCATATTTTGGCTCAGCCAATTAGTGGGTTTTAGGAGACTGCACTCAGTAATACATATATAATAAAATGCACACAGTACAGTATCAGGTTACGTAACATCTCTGTAGGAAATGCTTATTGGAGTCTGTTACATATTTTTACTACATAAAGTACATGTTATTTATTTAATGGGCCTCCCTGAAGGATTTCAAACTTTTGAGTACTTCCTCTTGATTTACTTCCACCTTAATATCTTTGGCTTTCTTAATATCTTTGTCTTTATTTTCCTTATAACTGAGGTTGTTCCAAGTCTCCATCATGATTTATCTTTGTTACTAGACTTGCTAAAAAATTACCTCCTCTCATTGGTTTTCCTCAAGATGTATCATTTGCTATTGCCTATTCTCACTCTAGGGACTGGGATTTAGCTCTGTTGGTAGAGTGCCACTCTGCAGTCTCTGAGGTCTTGAGTTAGATTCCCAGCACCACAAAAATGGGAGAAGGATGTGGCAATCCACTCCTAGGTAATCCTGAAACAATCAGCCATTGAAAACCCTATGAGGGTTGCTATGACTATGAGTCAGATACGACTCAATGGCACCTAATAACAACAACATTCTCAGTCCAGCTGAGTCCTTTTCATTTTTTTTGAGTTATCAGCTCTTTAAAAAGTATGTTGAAAACTATAAACTATTTCAAAGAAATATGAATACTAGGAGTGGGGAGATGTTACAAATTTTACATTTAGTTTCCATGGATTATTGTTTTCCTCTGCAAACTCACCTACTTCTGATGAGCAAACTCACCTTCTCAAACTTCAATACATAGTGTCTGTTGATTTTACTAAATATTCATTTTTTTAAATTCCTAATTTTTATCCAGTTGTCTAGTGTTGTACATACAACCAAGTGAATGTATCCCCTTGGGAATTCCACAAGTATCTCAAACTCAATTTGCCTCAACTAAACAGGTCTTTCCACCTAAATCTACTGTCTCTTTTGTGTGTGTGTGTGTGTGTGTGTGTGTGTGTGTGTGTGTG